>JAPTHA010190054.1:0-11976 GCA_029814585.1 Gymnapogon annona | reverse complement strand
GACAATCTATGACATTTCGTTACCAGATTCATTGTGTGTGTCTGTGTAATGACAATAAAGGAAGTCTAAGTCTAAGAAAAGAGCAATGGAGATTATTCACAAGGCCAGCTCGGAACAATCTTTCTGAAATACCAGCTGCTAAAAAAATGGAATTCTGTCAATCATGATCAAATGAATATGGGGCTCATTACCTGTTAATCTGCAAAATTTATTTGCTACAAGACAATTCTGCTAAGCACAGGGGGTAAAACTAATTTTACCGTTTGCTTTTCCCAGACTGCTTATCTCAGGTTATAGACTTAGACTTCCTTTATTGTCATTACACAGACACACACAATGAATCTGGTAAGGAAATGTCATAGAATTTGCAGCTGATAACACAAAATAAATATGGAAAATAGAAAAGTGCACAGTTGCTGAAACAAATTCAAAGCCATGAGTTTCTGCAGTGTAAATATGACAAAACACACATTCAATATAAATAAGAATAAAGAATAAATAAGATGGTCAATGTAACAATGTAAACAGTACTATTAGCAGTGAGGATACTGCACATCAGTGTCAACAGTACTATAAACAGTGAAAATACTATACATCAGTGTAGACAGTACTATAAACGGTACTATGAACTGTGAAAGTACCACATATCAATGTAAAACAGTACTATAAATAGAATACTGGTATTCTGGTATCAAACTATGGAATAGACTTGAAAGCTTTACTTTGTACGATAAATATTAGACAATTTAAATCACTGCATAGTGAGAAAATAGTTGCACAATGTGAGGCAGATGAATTATGTTCTTGTTGATTTGTCAAAAATGACATTTTTGGTTCTAAGTCTTATGTTTGCAACTATTCTCTCTTTCTTGTGAGTAGGGGTTTTGTATTTATGAATGTGTGGTTGTGAGTTTGCCTGCATGGCACATGCACTGCACATACAATATTTGTTCGCCTAAATATTATTAATCTTCACGACTTACTTGAACAAATTATTTTCTTGTATAAAGGGCAGAACTATAAATACTTCTTCCTGTTCCCTTTTCGCTCATGACACTGACAAAAAAATATCTCTCTTTATGGACAAAATTCTGTGTTGTTTATGAAATTGAAATAGAAATTGAAACCAACCAGTAAGTTTGATGTCAGTTCATTCCAATCAGGACAAACCCTCCAGGTCCACCCCTTTTTGTCTAGAAACCACTGCTGATGACATTAACTGCTGCTGCTTGCAGAAAATATACTACGGTACTCATACCATCCCAAAATTGTTCTTCTGACCTTGTTGTCTGATTCAAATTTAAACTGCGAGACAAAGGCTGTGTGCTGTGACTTGGAAAAAGCCTTTGAGCTTGACTGCTGTAAGAGTTTAGATTAGAAACTGTGATTTTTTAGAGTACCGTAGTTAATAGTAGTTAAGTTGTGGACACATGGCTCAAGGGATGCCTGTTTTTAATATTCAGTTTGTAGTCCTTCCTCATGAAAATGCATGACTGAAGTCTAAGTTTAGGCATTTTCCTTAAGTTTTTAGACTCTTTGTTCATACTTTAGGACGTGGGTCTCCTCCAGTAGGAAAATGTAACATTTCAATAATAAGATGAATAACTTCAACATTTTGGACCATTATCATTAAAATATGTGTACACAAAAGCTAGGGCTGAAAATAAACAACCCCCCCAAAGGCCTAAAAACAAATATTCTCAAAAAGTTCCGCTGGAGACTAACGGCAACCATTTGATACGTGATTGTGTTGTTTTTTTTTATTGCTCTCTGGGTCAATTTTATATTATTTTTGGTGTACGTGGAGCCCAGTCGAGCTTGGGTGTTGTGCCCAAGTTTTATAATAGTGGGAAAACTATGGTGGACCTTTGGCTAACACGACTCGACACTGGACAACGTCTCTTTAACCACAAGTAATACAAAACAGACCCACAGCTGCTGCAAAAATACGGCCTTTGATTTTCTTTTCCACACTTTGGAAAATACATTATGTACAACTTGCATTTGCTCTTTGTGTTTACTACCAAAATGGGGGGAAAAAATTATTATTTCCAGATGAAGAGATGGCCAGTGATGTCTTCCAATCAGTGTTGAGTCTTGCCAGCCAAAGGTACCTACCACCTTTTCAGTGTTCGTCCTTCACCCGGGGGTGGTGGGTGTTGTGCTCTCCAGGTTAAGGTTAGGTTGTTAACCCATTATGACACCACGCTGACATAAGAACCTACAGCAAGCATAGCAGTGACCAAAATATCCCAAAAAATAGGAGGCCCTGTCCTGTATATGTTGCAATGGGAGTTTGAAAACAATAACTGGTCCTTCATTTTTCTGGAAAACCTGTGTCTTTGTTTCTGGAATAATGAAAGCGATTCATGTGATTTGCAACAACGTAAACTACAGTGAATACAGTGATTGACGGAAAATCCTACAACAGAATCCCAACACAGTAGACGGTATCCTCATTAAACTCACTGTGGCTGTACTTGAGGCACAGGCCATCTGCTGATGACACCAGTGTTTCAGTCTCAGCTAGTGTGTATTCATTTACCTTTACTGAACAAGTGATATGAATTACTACTCACTTCATGGACTTAGGCAACTATGCTGTGATGCTAAAACCACAAAATGGCAGAGTGAACCTGATCAAAGGTGAAAACAGGTCAATTTCATGCATTGCTCAGAAGATTTTGATATTCCTACTTAGAGGTGGGCGATTTATATATATTCCTTACAAACATGTCATAAATGTTGCTTTCACAGTGCGCAAGTTTACATTTTTGAGTATTTATACTGTCTCGAAAAGAAAACAATTGAAGGTGCATGAAAGTCCTCATTCATTTGTGTTACCATAAGACGATCAGCCAGTAGATGTCATTTTAACTACTGTAGTTACATGCTGTGTTTGTACGCTTTCCCCAGCCAGGAGTATTTTGGTGTTTTCAACATATAATATAGTATGGAGTGGCATACATTTCATGCCTCCCCCTCCTTCCCTCATGGGGAATGTCAGGCATGTCCTGTCTGTTAAAGTAACGTACTGTATTCCGGCTGCTCAGGGTGTGAGTCCCTGGCGATGAGTTGACCCTGTGGTTCAGTAGGCCAGAGGAACACCCTCTAAATCGGCTGTGTAAACGGTGCCCTGATGTCAGGTGATATTTCTCTATTAGAAAGTAGTGGTATGATGTACATTTATACTATATTGGTTCATTTAAATTTTTTTGGTTAATGGTATTGTTTCTGTAGGCTTATTATTCATATCCTTTCATATTTTGCTCAATGTATCAATTTATAATTCTACATTGCAGGTATGAAACTGAGCAGATAGGAGTTGGTCCGGAGAATCTACTAGCATGCTTTTCCATTTTAAATTTATGGTGAGTATATGTCTCTTGTGTCTGGAAAAAAATACTTTTTTTAAGTGGCTACTTTTTCAGATAATTGGAAATTGGGCCACATTAACAAACCTGCAGATTTTTGTAGTTGGTAATCGATTTCAAAAATGTAGGAAATTGCAGAAAAAAATTAAATAAGATGAGATTGGCTTTCTCCAACAATCAATTATTTCTGATGTTATTTTGAACACTTTCATCCTTCGCTGTCGTTCTACAGGATTTAACAGGATGAAACGTCTCAGGTCCTCAAGCAGTAGCGACAGTTCTGATAATGAGAGTAAGTTATCTGTCTAAAATGAAGTATCAAGCAAAATCATTTCAGTTCACTTAAATTCACACCGTGTGTGTGTGTTTCTTTAATAGGTCCCTCAACTTCTTTCTGCTCCTCCAACAAATATGGCAGTAAACCAGGAACCCCCGCCTCCAACCCAAAGAAACCAGCTGAAGTAAGAAATGCAATTTCAGATATTTATAACCCGACCCCCCCCCCTCAAAAAAATACAAAAAAACCTGTCATATGACCGTGTGGCGCATTCTGTCTTCGACAGGTGTTCAGAAAAGACCTGATCAGTGCCATGAAGCTGCCCGACTCCCACCATGTCTCCCCAGAGGACTACTACCTTCTGGCAGACACCTGGAAGCAGGAGTGGGAGAAGGGAGTCCAGGTGCTAGCAAGTCCAGACACCATCCCACAGCCATCAGTCAGGTAACGGCCTATTCCCAGAGCTCTGTCCCTGTTGACAAATGCTTTAATCATCCCAAAACCTGGCACATTAGTTTCATTTCAACTGTTACATATCTGAGTGTCAAATGCATCTGGTACTGATGTGTCCTTTCGTTCAGACTCATTGTAGAGAGGTCCAAAGAAGTTCTTTACACGCACCAGAGGAAATATATTCAGTGTTCGAGCCAAGAGTCAACGGAACCAGGTTATGTCAACATCAGAGAACTGGCAGAGGCCATGTGTCGCTACGATCTGGACGACATGGACCTCTACTGGCTGCATGCACTCAACAGAGAACTGGACCGCATGGGTAAGAAGTCGGACTGAGACTGTAAAAAGACAGACCAGTGCAAAATATTCCAGTTTTTATTTTTAATTCCAAATAAAATACAAAATTCCTCATGAGATGTTAACATGTCCGATGGTGCTCCTGCATGCAGCCATGCATAGTCTGACTTTTCACAACATTTCCGCTGCTAGCGGATGAGGTTGGCTTTTTGATCTATCCTCATATCTACAAATTGGTTCATATCCTTGGGCATAATGTTTAACTGTATACGGTTCTTGTTCTGATCAGAAATATGGACTCTTTGTTGGCTTCATCCATTTGTACCATAAGGGAATTTTAACCTGAGGGCTAAACAGGTGTTATGTTTCGCACCCTGCAGTGACACATGCAAAGTAGATATGTTTTCTTAATGTGTTGCATTCACCCAATACAGATAAAATGATCCACATCTGAAGCTAGCACAGTGCTCTCAGTTTTTGTTCCCCCACCCCCACAGAAGAATAAAGTAGGTCTTCTGCTGTGGCGTGGGTTTGTTTTGGTTTGTCCCCTTCTGTGATGCTAATGTGCTCTCGCTGCTTTACTAAAGTAGCGTTCACAAAGTGGGATGATTGTTGCGAATATTCACCACGTTTTCACCGAGAGAGAGAAGGAAAAAAAGTCACGTGGCTTATCAGCGTGGTTGGGGTGTAATGTATTCATTTAATTTATTTGGCTTCATGCTGTCCGCTGCCAGCAATCAGTCTTTCCTTGTCTCACATTGCAGTCACAGTGAAGTCAAGCACTACATACATAAAGGTGCAATTGGTTTGTTATGGGGACAAGCGACCTGTGTTTTAATTCATAGTTATGACTAAAATGAGCGTTTAAAGAGATTTAATGTCAAGTTTTTAGTGTCATATAGTTAAATAGTGCATGGTTTGTTAGTTGGTAAGTATAGATAAGTGGGTAGAAGAAATTTTTCAGCTCAGCACGGTGACTGAGCAGTCTGTTTTGCTGCTATTGAGCCTGTGCCGACTTGTGGATATGGGTTTTTTTTTGTGAATGTGATTGTGAGATAGGTCTGTTTGATTCAAAATGAAATGAAAATGTTTCAAAGTCTTAAATGTCGACTGCAGAAACCCTGAAAATAAAAAGGTGAAGATGCATTAGGGTTTTGGTCTATTGACGTCCCTGGTCCTGGTCTGTGTTCCAGGGGAGGAGTGCATAGATGAGCTGACGATGGAGCGTACCATGGAGGCCCTGGAGAGGCAGTGCCACGACAACATGAAGCACGCCATCGAGACAGTGGAAGGCCTGGGGATCGAGTATGACGAAGATGTTATCTGCGATGTGTGTCGCTCCCCTGACAGCGAAGAGGGCAATGATATGGTGTTCTGTGACAAGTGCAACATCTGTGTTCACCAGGTGGGCGGCATGAGCTGGACATGAATCACTACCGAATGACTTTGAATAAATAGATGAATGAATGTCTCATACATTGAACTCTTTCCTCAGGCCTGCTATGGAATAGTTAAAGTGCCTGTTGGGAACTGGCTGTGTCGGACGTGTGTGCTTGGCATAGACCCGCAGTGCCTTCTGTGTCCCAAGAAGGGTGGAGCCATGAAGGCTACGCGTGCAGGCACCAAATGGGCTCATGTCAGCTGCGCCCTGTGGATACCAGAGGTGAACTCCTCCATCCTCTGCTTTTTGCATCCTCAGTGTGTTCCCACAATGCCCTTATCTTAACCTCATTGATTAAGATCTGCTGAATGTGATTGATTATGGCGTTTCCTTATGGTTTTGCAGGTGAGCATCGCTTGTCCTGAGAGAATGGAGCCCATCACCAAAGTCTCCCACATCCCACCCAGCCGCTGGTCTCTCATCTGCAGTCTATGTAAAGTGAAGACAGGAGCATGTATCCAGGTTAGTGTAGAGTACTCGCACCACAATAAACCACATGACTTGGTGCCATTTAGACTGTACCTTAGTCAGTTTTATTTGACATAGTAAAGTATACCTGACCTAGCGCAATCACTAAATATGGAACTTTCACCACTCTGAAGAGAAGGCTTTAAAAAGTCTGTAGCATTGTGTGACCACCCTTCAAGGAGAACCGAATATTATAATAATAATAATAATTGAGATAATGAGCACTGCTTCCCCAGTTTTAACAGCAATGTCAAAATCCTGAACCCATATAAACGTTAGAAACCAGCATCAAGTAGTTTGTAGGAATATATCTGCCACTGGCTGACAATCAGTATTGCCCTCCTCTTTTGCAATCTGCGTGTTATGGTTTTCCAAGTGTCCTTGAAATCACAACAACCTCTGAGCTACGGGTGCGATCTGAAAGTAGCAGGTTTTGGATTGTGCAAGAAGACAGACTTGCTTTGTGTTCACATTCAGCCACTTCAGTCTTGGCTCCCCATGAACAAATATTCCACCAAACTTCTCTCGACACTCTTTGCAAAGGCACTGCTGCTTATTCCTTGGCATAATGTTGCCCAGGCAGATTGGGATTGGTTATAGAAATCAACAATGAGTTCTGCCAGACCCTTAAACACTGGCGCCAGGACTTGAACAGAAGTGTGCAGTTTGGTCTTGCTATCTAACACTGGGCTGGATGTAAAAGGTCCCTACTGTATTTAACTGTAGAAGTAACAGCACTGTTTGAGTCAGACTGACAGGTAATGACCACCTCTAACTTTGTGTCTTGATTACGGGGTTCTCTTTAAACTGCTGTCTAACTTCTGAGACAGATAATCTTGTTGGAAGCAAATTATGTAAACACATGTAAAAGTTTAAAGGAGGTTTGAATTAACCCTTTCATCATGCTCCTGATGTAATCATGTCAGTATCGCCTCTGTGTGTTTCTGTTTGCCCTCAGTGTTCAGTCAAGAACTGCACCATTCCCTTCCACGTGACGTGCGCCTTTGAGCACAGCTTGGAGATGAAGACGATCTTGGATGAAGGCGATGAAGTGAAGTTCAAGTCCTTCTGCCTCAAGCACAGCAAGTCCAAATGTGGAGAGGCGGGCCTGAGTCCAGTTCGCGCCAAAGCTCCCAGTGAGGTGGGGAAGGTGGGCCAGCGGGCGCAGAGACTGCAGGAGCTGGAGGAGGAGTTCTACACTCTCATCCATTTGGACGAGCTGGCAGAAGCCCTCTGCCTCTCGGAGCGCCTCGTGGACTTCATCTATCAGTACTGGAAGCTGAAGAGGAAAATCAACTTCAACAAAGCTCTGCTGCCCCCTAAAGAGGAGGAGGAGAATCTGGTGCTGCAGCCTCAGGAGGACAGCATCCACACACGCATGCGGATGTTCATGCACCTGCGGCAGGATTTGGAAAGGGTGGGTGCTGTTTCCGTAATGTGATGCAGTGTAATCTTTATCGATGACTCTTAGTTCTGGATACCGGGCCGATCCAAAGTATTTCACCGTGTGTACGCTGTTAATAAGCTTAACTTGATCTTTTATAAAAGAGATAATAACGTTAAACTTTTTTTCAATGTAATGGGCTCCTGTTTCATGCTTGGGCTTGGTGTAACATTATTATAACTCCTGTTGTGACATCCACACATTCATAACTTAAGTCTCTCTCAGGTCTGTGTGCAGATAATCCTGGCAGTCTTCAGGATTTATAGATTACAGTGGATGCAGAAACGAAAAGAAATTGAATTGTTTGCAAAACAACAAACTCAGACATGTTTTTTTAAAAAAAGCAACATAGATTTTAAGTCCAGAATACAGTATATTGCTGAAAAATTGTACTTGGCACCCACTTCCCATGAAACGTGACGTGAGCTCGACCAGCTTTGCATAGAAGAAGACTGATGAAATACTCACAAAAAGCAGACAAACTATTGACAGTGTGTAACTGTTCACACAAGGGGCGAACACTAATAGAAGTAGTGAATAGTGAAAAAGTAGTGAGTCATGATTTTTATTATATTATGATTATATATGATATTTCAGTCTTGATTCTTCATTCATGTGATCATGAGTGAAATACATAAAACTGTGGGGTAGGTGTGTTGCAAACAGCATACAAACAACTTTGGGGTCAATGAATGGGGCCGATATTAGTGAGTACAATGATCACTGATATATAGATCTCTCTCTTTCTTTATATATCTTCTTCTTTGGGCTTTTCCCTTCAGGGGTCGCCACAGCGAATCTCTTGCCTCCATCTAACCCTGTCCTCTGTATCCTCTTCTCTCACACCAACTACCTTCATATCCTCTTTCACTACGTCCATAAACCTCCTCTTTGCTCTTCCTCTAGACCTCCTGCCTGGCACTTCAAGACTCATCCTTCTACCAATATATTCACTCTCTCTCCTCTGGACATGTCCAAACCATCTATATACATCCAAAAATTATTTATTAAAATTTAGGTGAAATTCCTTCAAGAATAATTAACTAAAAATGTAGTTTTAAGCGAAAACTCTGAGCCACATGAAATTTGAAAATGATATGAATTGTTAATTGATCCACGGTCAGTGTGATTGATGTATGTGTGCGGCTCTCCTTTGTAAACTGATTTATTGGCATTTGCAGGTGAGGAATTTGTGTTACATGGTGAGTCGGCGGGAGAAGCTGAAGCTGCTGCAGAGTAAAGCCCAGGAACAGATGTTCAACTTACACGTAAAGCTCCTGGACCAAGAGCACTCTGCTGGTGAGACACACACACTAAAGCACAGCGTTGCTAGTTTGGTCATACATCTGACGTGTTAGTTGAGTAATTGCTTGAATGCTGCCGTTTCTTTGTCTGAAGGACTTCCTGCTTCATTTCCAGTGGAGAACATGCTGTTTCGTCCTCCACCGAGGATAACGCTGAAGCTGAAAATGCCCAAAGCATTGAGTTTAGGAAATGGAAACTCCAGTTCCAAGTCTGGCAATGGGCCGCTCTGCCCGGACCACAGCGGAAACGTGGCTGAGCACGTGGGCGAAGGCCTGGGTCAGGGCAAACCTCAGCTACACTGTCGCAGTCGGAGAGAAGAGCGCTCCAACGGCCGGCTGATGTCATCCAGCCTCTCCAGCAGCTCAGCGTTGCTCATTAAGCCGTCCGGCAAACCGTTAGCCCTGCACGCCGCGCTCCACGGCCACTCATCCAACGGCAAGCTGGAGCAAGACAAAGCTTGTTTGACCAAATCCAACGGGCTCCTGGAGAAGTACGTGGCACAGAAGGACAGCTCCTGCCAAACGCCCGTTGAGCAGGACACGTCTAATGAGGCGTTGGACAAAGCCAGCTTTCGCAAGTCGGCCATGGAGCACTTCGGCAGGTCGTTCAAAGAGGCCACAATTAACTTGGTACGGACCACAGAGGACCTGCGGGCCTCGGACAAACTGTCCCGCAAAGGCCCGGCCAAGGAGCGGCTGTGGGTTAAACCCGGGTCTGAACACAAAGTGAAAAGCACACGCTCGTACCAGGACAGCGACGGATACTGCCCCGACCTGGAGCTCAGCGACTCGGAACCAGAGGCTAAAGGCAGGCACCGGCCGCACGTCAGGCTGCTGCAGGCCGACGCCCCCAAGGGTGACTATAGGAAGGGTGTGAGTCGCGGGAAGCAGTCGCTGAGCTCCAGACACCCCATGCAGAGGTGACAGCCGTGGGTGGGCTCCTGTCCTCCTGGCGGTCTTCCAAAGTGCCAGGCCGTCTCTCTGACCAGACGGCGGCGCAGAGCTGACAGCGCCAAAACCCTGTAGTTGAGACGAGAGGCATGTGACCCAGCGTTGTGGAGCGCCACCTCTGAGTGAGTCTGGTGTCAGTGTTCGTGGTCTTGAGGTTCTCGTGCTGCATTCCACTCTCCACATTTGGATATTTGTAATAAACGACCCTATTTCTTTACACACTTTAATTTGCCTTACAAAGTCCTATTGTACATATGTGCTGGGATGTAGATGACGTTGTACCGAAATCACTCGTTCTGTTTTGATATCTCAGAAATCAACCTTTTTTGAAGAATATTTTGTTCCTTATTCCAGTGGAAGTAGTAGTGACCTAGAGCATCTGCCGCCGACGCCACAGTTTCTGTTATTGGTTGTTTTTGGGGTTTTTTTACACTGGTCACAAAACAACTGTGCCCTTTTTTTTTTTTTTCGTTGAGCCATGGAATTATTTTTACAGATGCCTTTTATGTTTAGGGACGAAGCAGCATTTGTACCATTATTACATGTAGTTCATAAGGTCCAGTCTAGACAGTGATGTAACCCAATAGTCCACGCTCTCGGAGATCCAAACAAGTGTGTGTCGTTTACGTTCCCTGATGTTTACGTTGGTGCCAACAAACCTGAAACTGGATACAGTGGAGTAGAAAGGCAGTCTGGTGTTTATTCATAGTCTCACATTTAACTGTCAGGTGTCATTATAACAGACACAGTCACTTTGGAAACTTTTTTTTTTATTTTTATTTTTTTTACTGTAACTGAATCACTGATTGTATAATAAGTATTAGGATATAACTGGTTGTCAAGGGCTGGACAGTAGCTGTTTAATCCCAGTGGTGACAGACACAGTGTTGATACTAAAACAAAGCTTGATTGAACTTCTGTGTTGATGCAGAAACAAATTTTTCCCCGGAACAAAAAAAAAAAAAACAACAAGCTTTTGCTCCAGCAGAGTACAGGAAAAACTCATTCAGGAGATAAAAGACGTGAATAGGACCCAGGACATCCAGAACCAGAACCTCACCTTTTTACTGTTTACTGCCATTTCCTCAAAGTCGGTGCTTTGTACAAACTGGAGTGAAAGTTCTCATTATCACACAGTAACTGTTTCACCAGCGAATCACATCTTGAATATGTACCGAGAAGAATTTCACACAGCAGGGACGTCACTACAACACCTAACACACGTCTGATCGTAACACTAACACGTCCACACAACCATGGTTTTACGAAACACTCCCTTCACTGACCAACAGGTTTTATTTATTACGTTCTCCGTGCGCCGCCTCTTCATGTGCGGCATCTGCCACAAACACACACACACACCCGTTTGTTTCTGTTGACGTTTTAATCGTTCTGTTTATCGCGTGTGTCTGCAAACACTGCTATGACTGTACGAAGAGTGTGGAATGTAAAACCAGACAGATTTTACAATGAAACAAAGACACACACGTGTTTCACATTCTGTTATGTTTCTTGTTTTGTTTTTGTTTTTGGGTGGGGGGGGTGAAGTACATTTTTAAAATAAAACTGTAAAGCCAATTACCATCTTGTCATTTAATTTGTGGACATTAAAAGAGATTACCACAGATTTCAGAATAGAACTGTGGTGGTCAGGACTGTTTAAAGAACTAATGCAGGGGTGTCAAACATGCAGCCCGGGGGCCAAATGCAGCCCGCCAAAGGTTTCAATCCGGTCCGTGGGATGAATTTGTGAACAGAAAAAATTACACCTAAGATACTATATTTATAAAAATCATAGCTTAGGTTCCACGTACAGACTGAGGAAAACATGATCATAATAACTTCTAAATAAAACTTATAAATATTCTCTGTGGAAAAATAAATATTTACATTAGATCCCTTTATTAGTCCCCTGCGGGGAAATTTCAGGTTACAGCAGCACATATAAGACAAGACACACACAGAGA
>JAPTHA010189905.1:0-11988 GCA_029814585.1 Gymnapogon annona | reverse complement strand
GGTGGTGGTCATTTTTGTGTGCTGTGTGTGTGTCCCCAGATTTGGTCTTCACGTGTGCGTGGGGTGCTTTATTTTGCCTTTATTTGGATCTTTCTCCCCTTTTGGTTCACCCGCTCCATCGCGGTAAGCCTCAGCCCTGGATGGGCTCTTCCCCCCTTACTTTCCCTTAGTGTGGTTGTTTTAATAATTTTAACTATTGGTAAATAAATTGATTGCTTTTGGAACCATGTCTTGAGTCTCATGGTGTGACGATCCCATCTCTTGGCCTCTCCCTACCACTGGGGTTGCCACAGTGATGAGTGGAGAGAATATTCTGTAAAATGCTACATCACACAGGCTTATTAAAAATGACAATGTTTTTTGTTCCTTTTTTTTTGGTCTCAGGATAAGCTCGAATGTCTGTTTTGGGGTTTTTTTGTACCTAGAACGGGGCTATATGAGCAGAGAAGAGGTAGTGACCATGTGGACAACTACTTACAGGGAGTCAGTTCTCCCAGCCCATTTTACACTGGGAGTGCCCTCTGCGTGAATAGCAAATGGCAATAAAAAAAAGTTAATATTGTTAGTTACAACGTAAATAGGTGGAACCATGTTATAAAACGAAAGAAGATTCTGAATCAGTTAAAGAGGTTAAACTGTTCAATTGGGATTTTACAAGAAACCCATTTAAATGAGGCAGAACATACTAAATTAAAAAGGGAATGGTTGAGACAGATATTTAGTGCATTGTATGAAAATTTGAAAAAAAAGGGCTGATTATACTCTGCCATAAATCTCTCCCGTTTGTACCGGGTAAAGTGTTTAAAGACGAAAATGGACTATGGATAGTGGATACGGGTTCTATTGGGGAAACTACGATAACAATAATGAACATTTATACCCTTAATGAAGATGATACAGGTTTTTTCAAAGAATTAGACTTAGACTTCATTTATTGTTGTGGCGACCCCAGGGGTAGGGAGAGGCCAAGAGATGGGATCATGAGACTCAAGACGTGGTTCCAAAAGCAATCAATTTATTTAGCAATAGTTAAAATTATTAAAACAACCACACTGAGGGAAAGTAAGGGGGGAAGAGCCCATCCAGGGCTGAGGCTTACCGGGATGGAGCGGGTGAACCGAAATGCAAAATAAAGCACCTCACGCACACGTGAAGACCAAATCTGGGGGGACACACACAGCACACAAAAATGAGACCACCACCAGGGCACCCGGACCTCCACCATCAGCTCCCAGCCACTGAAAGGGGCAAAAGAACAAAACAGATGAGTCAATGATTAAGAACAAACAAAATAACCAAAAGCATCTGTGCCGTGAGGTTGCGCTGGTGACGCAGGGATTTCTGCTGCTCTGTCCCTGTCCGATCCTGTTTGGATTTTTATCAACGCTGTGTCAACGTCCCAGTTTCATCATTGGCGTTCACGCTGCATCGCAGCCGTACAGGCCTTCGTGGACTCACGTGTGCCAGCCGACATTGATTTTATAATAAAACGGGATTTGTGTGCCAGCGGACATTGATTTTATAAAAAAAAAGGAACCTACGCATGGGGATTTATGTTTCAGTTGGATTTCTTTTGTAAAATTAATTTAGTTACAGGACATGATTTTCTTTGGGGTTTGATGTATTTTCATTGATATAATTATTGTATATTGTATTGCTTTATTAACCCACGTTGTGGGAATTAGTATTGGTTATCTGTCTGGTCATGATTTATTTTCTTTTGGGTTTATCATGATTTATTTTTGATTTATTTGCTGCTTGTCAGTGCATTTTCTTCTTTGGGTTTGTATTGGTTGAATTTGCTTTTGGTTATTTTGTTTGCTCTTAATCATTGACTCATCTGTTTTGTTCTTTTGCCCCTTTCAGTGGCTGGGAGCTGATGGTGGAGGTCTGGGTGCCCTGGTGGTGGTCTCATTTTTGTGTGTTGTGTGTGTGTCCCCAGATTTGGTCTTCACCTCTGCGTGGGGTGCTTTATTTTGCGTTTTAGTTGGATTTTTCTCCCTTTTTGGTTCACCCGCTCCAGACGGGCAGGGGGAGTGGACAGGATGCAGGAAGACCCAGAATGCACCACCATGAGAGAAGGACACACAGGAAGAAGACCCAGAATGCACCACTATGAGAGAGAGCAACACACAGGAAGAAGATCCACAATGAACCACTATGAGAGAGAGCAACACGCAGGAAGAAGGCCCAGAATGAACCACCAGGAGAGAGAAGGACACGTAGGAAGAAGACCCAGAATGCACCACCAGGAGAGAGTAGGACACGCAGGATGAACCACCATGAGAGAAGGACATGCAGGAAGAAGACCCAGAATGCACCACCATGAGAGAGACACACACGAAGTAGACCAAGAAAGGAAAACCCCAGCTATGGGAAAATAGCACCACTGCCTTGTGGGCGTCATGTGGGCATGACTAAGGCTAAGGGAGACAACACCTACAGAAAATCCTACCCTACAGAGGGTTGCTGTAACGTGCCAGTCAGAGACAGATGACTCAGATGCAGATTGTTTATCTTTCAAAATAAAAGATTTTATTTTAATGTTGTCCAGTCATCTGGAAGCACCTCCTGACCACCCAGTGCGTGTCTCAACTCCTTCCTAAAAGTTTTGCAACACTCTTCATTTTTTAGCTCCCACCATTTTGTCCTCTTTTCTGCCTTAGTCCTCTTCAACTTCCTCACCGTCAAATTCATCTTACACACCACTGTCTTGGAGCCAGCCCAAGGGGGGTTTCAGGAGCAAAGCAGCTAACCACAATGGGTACGTGCCGGGGGTTCGTGAACCAGTAAATCCCAGGCAGGGACCTCCGGCAGGTGAAAAGGGGGGCTACGAAGAGCCGAGGGCTCATCAGTTGGACAGTGTGGAGGACACTTTGCATGATGTAATATGAACTGTGTAAAAGGAACTTGTGTACACCATTTGACATAATGGTGGATTTTGGAAACCTGGCTTGTGACTGAGGAAGAATTTGTATTCTGGCTGGATGAACTAAGTGACTCTTTTCTGATCCCAAGGAGTGAATGGACTTCATTTGGGGCCGATCTGCCTGAGGCTGTTATAATACCCAGGTCAAGAACCCCAGTCGCAGGCCAAAGTAGACTCAAAAAATTATCTTTATTTAATTAGTTCCATAATTATTCCTATTTTTGTTTCAACCAAAAACGCTGCACAAAAACACAGGAATTACTTTTACCAAACCAAAAATCCCCACAACAGGAAAATAATACACTCAAATCCAACTCAAAATCACTCTTATGAGGAATATACAAAATGTAGAAACATGAGAACAGGATCAAAATAGTAATCTCAAATTCACTCTACGGAGGAAGCTAAACAAAGGAATCTGAACCCAAATGCTACTTTCATCAGAACTAGATAAAGATAGATAGATATAGAAAATAGATACGGTCGCTTGCAATAGCTCAACATCTGACCGTCTGGCGAAGGACACTAGGAAACACAGGACTTTATAAACACAAGGACATAGGTGACGCATATGACACAGGTGACACACATCAAGGATAACGAGACACAGGAAGAACAGGAACCTGAGGAGGATGCTAGAGACACTGGAACCAACTAAACAAGAACCGAAAGTACTGACACATAACAACAAGACTGACATGAGACACAACAGTACCCCACCCTCAAGGTCCAGCGCCCGACGGACCAGGCTGACTTGCCTCAAACTCCCTTATTAGCTCCTTGTCAAGAATGAACGATGATTTAATCCATTGTCTTTCCTCGGGCCTGTATCCTTCCCATTCTACTAGATACTGTTTACCTCGGCCCTTTTTCCTGACAACCAACAACTTCTTGACAGTATAAACAGGTCCTCCATCTATCATTCGTGGAGGAGGTGGAGCAGGGACCATGGGTACCAGGGGGCTTTCATGAACTGGTTTGACTCGGGACACGTGAAATGTGGGATGGACTTTGAGAGATCTAGGTAATCTTAATTTTACCGAAACCGGATTAATCACCTTGGTGATGGGAAATGGACCGACGAATCGAGGAGCTAATTTTCTCGTGGTACCTGGTAGTGACAGATCCTTGGTAGATAACCAAACCTTCTGACCCTCCTGGTAATCGGGTGCCCGTCTCCTCCTCCTATCCACTACCCTTTTCATATCCTCCAGATTCTTTAACAAAATCTGCCTTGTTGCCTCCCAGACCCGGTGGAAGCAACGCACCTGCCTCCGGTACCTCTACCTCCCATTCCTCCCCTTCAAAAATGGGAGGTTGATACCCATACACCACCTGAAACGGTGAGATTCCGGTGGCCATGTCAGCAGCGTGTTGGCGCAAACTCGACCCACGTGAGGTGTTGACTCCAGGACGCAGGGTTCTGAGTGACCAGACAGCGCAGGCAGGTGCGGAGAACTTGGTACAACCTCTCTGTTTGGCCGTTAGTCTCAGGATGGTATCCCGAAGACAAGCTGACCGAGGCCCCTATTAACCCACAGAATTCTTTCCAAAATTTGGAAATAAACTGGGGACCCCGGTCAGAGACTATGTCCTGGGGAAAACCAGGAATCCGGAAGACCTGATTGCACATATTCTGGGCAGTCTCCTTGGCTGATGGTAATTTGGGTAGAGGTATGGAGTGTACCATCTTTGAGAATCTATCCACCACGGTGAGGACCGTGGTGTTACCTTTGGAATCCGGAAGACCGGTGACAAAATCAATGGAGATAGCTGACCATGGACGACTGGGGACTGGAAGATGTTGAAGTAACCCCGCCTGCACGCTGGTAGTAGGCTTGGCTCGAGTGCACAGAGTACATGCGATGCCTGAACATCCCGCTCGAGAGTAGGCCACCAGAAAGAGAAAAGAGGATGGCATGTTATAACATGTTATAACAGAACTGTGAGCCCAATGAATGACCCTAGATACTAAATCTGCTGGAACATAAAGACGACCAGGAGGACATGTGGCTGGAGGGTCATGGTTCTCATTCGCTTGAGCCACCTCATTCTCAATAGGCCTAAACCTATTAAAAAATAGTGACCACCGGGCCTGTCTGGAGTTTAACCTCTTAGCCCCCTTCCGGCATTGGAGGTTTTTGTGGTCCGTCCAAACTAGAAATGGGTGCAACCAATTCCCCTATTCTTCTAGCGCCAATTTAACCGCTAGTAGCTCCCTGTTACTTACATCATAATTGCGTTCTGCGGATGAGTTTTTTCGATAAGTACGGACATGGGTGAATCTTTCCATCCTAGGCGGACCTCTGGGACCAAACTGCCCCCACCCTTTCATTGGAGGCATCAACCTCTACAATGAACTGTCGGTTCGGATTTGGCACATTAAGAATCGGAGCCGTAGTAAACAATTTCTTTAGTTTTTGGAATACCTGATCAGCTCGTTCGTTCCACTTGAAGACCATGTGTGTGGAGGTTAACTTATGTAGAGGAGCTGCAACAACAGTGTAGTTCCGGATGAACCTGCAATAAAAGTTTGAAAATCTCAAGAACTGCTGTAATTTGTTGCAATTCCAGAACTGGCCATTCAGCTACTGCCTTTATTTTAGCCTCGTCCATCTGTACAGACCCTGGGGGTATGATTAAGCCTAGGAACGAGACGGATGAAGCGTGGAACTCACATTTCTCCCGTTTAATGAACAGTTGATGCTTCAGTAGCTTCTCCAGCACTAGGCGGACATGTCTTTGATGTGTAACTAGGTCAGGTGAGTAAATCAAGATATCATCTAAATAGACAAACACAAATTTGTTCACAAACTCACGGAGAACCTCATTTATCATATGTTGGAACACCGCCGGCACATTAGTTAGTCCGAATGGCATCATAAGATACTCGTAATGTCCATTGGGGGTGTTGAATCCCGTCGTCCCACTCATCGACCTGTCTGATACGTACCAGATGGTAGGCATTCCTAGGATCCAATTTAGTATAGATTTGAGCAGACTGGAGCTGATCAAATGCAGAGTTCATCAAGGGCAGCGGGTACCTGTTCTTTATGGTCTCGTTGAGTGGCGAATAGTCAATACATCCTTTTTTGCCACGAAAAAGAACCCCGCCCCTACTGGAGATGATGATGGACAGATCAGTCCAGCTTGCAAATACTCAGAAATATACTCCTCCATGGCCTGTCTTTCCGGTCCTGAGATTGAGTACAGTCGGCCCTTGGGCAATGTAGACCCAGGGACTAGGTCAATGGCACAGTCATATTCCCGATGTGGTGGCAGTGAAGTGGCCTTCTTTTTATTAAATTCTTCCTTCAGATCGTGATAACATTTTGGCACCCCCTGGAGGTCAATGTCTGTGGTTCCATAAGAGTGGGTGCACATTTGATGTGACTGTTAAGAACCTCCTACATCTGGTGAGTTAACTGATTTCCTAAATCCACAATTGAGACTTCATCAGCTTTCAACCAGTCGAATAATGAGGCCATGTCTTGCACCATCGAAGTGACCTGATCTTGTTGCCGTTTGATGGCCGATCCCTGGGCAAGAATTTCCCCCTTTAACTCATTGAAGGCCGCGGGGTCCATTATACTCCAGACCGTCCTGTTATTATGCTCAGGTCAAGAACCCCAGTCGCAGGCTAAAGTAGACTCAAAAAATTATCTTTATTTAATTAGTTGTAAGGAACATACTCTTAATATTAATAATTATTCCTATTTTTGTTTCAACCAAAAACGCTGCACAAAAACACAGTAATTACTTTTACCAAACCAAAAATCACCACAACGGGAAAATGATACACTCAAATCCAACTCAAAATCACTCTTACGAGGAATATACAAAATGTAGAAACATGAGAACAGGATCAAAATAGTAAACTCAAATTCACTCTACGGAGGAAGCTAAACTTAGGAATCTGGACCCAAATGCTACTTTCATCAGAACAAGAACCAGATAAATCAAGAACCAAAAATCAGTCTTAAGAGAGGAACTAGACTAACCTAATACTCACACAGGGCCAGGACAAAGCTAGACAGACAAGATAAGGTCGCTTGCAATAGCTCAACATCTGATGGTCTGGCGAAGGACACTAGAAAACACAGGACTTCATATACACAAGGACACAGGTGATGTACATCACACATCAGGGATAATGAGACACAGGAAGCACAGGAACCTGAGGAGGATGCTAGACACATTTGACCCAACAAAACAACCAAACAACCAAAACAAGAACCGAAAGTACTGACACATAACAAGATTGACATGAGACACAACAGAGGCAACACCTCCCACCTGCATTCCATACTTTTGCTCATATGTTAAAAATAAAATTAATTAATTAATTAATTAAATAAAAATAAATAAATGAATAAATAAAGAAAATAATAATGGGTAAATAAAATATTAACAAATAAATAGTTACAATAAATTTAAAAAAAGGGGGACTAAAGCCAAACCAGGTGAGTGGGTTAGAAAACAGCCAAAGACACGGGGCGTTCCAGAGGTTCAATCTTGTTACATATTAGAATGGTCATATTAAAAAATTAGAACATTTGTGTTAGTGGTAAATGATTGTTTGTTAAGATTCAGATCTCTAAGTTTTGTGTCTCCTGCTCATTTGGAATCTGGGTCTAGAGGCTCCTAAACAAAACACGGTTAAACAGTTTATGACATCTTTATTACTTTATTGCTATGTATTAATGTGTTACTGTGACAGGCTATAGCTCAGTCTTAGCTTTGCCATACTTTGAAAAACCATTTCAGTTGTTTGTGTAATACTGTCATGACATGGGGGTGTTACACCAGAAATCACCAGTGAACAGCGGTTTGGGTGTGTTTAACACCCAAGAAAACAAGGTATGGTGAAATTAAAAATAAAGGGAATAAATAAATAAATTGCTGAAACTGCATGAGCATGGGCCTAAACTTGGTTGACGCTCTTTCACTGGCATTACTGGCTTATAGGGTGCTCATGGGGACTTGAAACTAACACAGCAAGACACACCGATCGGCTACACCATCACCTGCGTATAAAAGCTGCTAAGGGTCCTTCGCTTGATGTCTTGACTAATGATTTTAAAAGATATGTGAAACAAATGACTCATATTTATAGGAGTATCTGTGCAGGTGTCACTTTTGCTTTTTTAGCAGGTAAAAACAGGGAAAAGCAGATGGCGTCGTTGCTGAAGCCAGGAGATTTGGTGTATGTTCAGGAGGAAGTGGAACTGCCCCTGGCAAGAGGGACCATGTGAGGGCAAGGTGAAGGAGTCTACACGTTGGTATCACCTTGATTACTGCATGAAGGCACTGGATGCCATCCTCGGAGAGGATGTCAGGGGGGGACTTAGACGTTGAGACTTAGTCGTTAGAGTAGAGAGACTTAAGTTCAGGGTCATGGGTGACAAAGACTTTTATTGACAAAGGCTAAACCAGGGTGTAGAGCAGAAATGTATGGTGTACAGCAGTATTTAGGAGCTCTAAGTTAGCAGAGATGAGGTTGATGTTAAGGCTAACAGGAGACGGTGTGAGGAATTGGATATGATTAGTGTAGAGTTAGGAATGTCTATAAGGTTAGTGACAGTAGGGCAGTATAAGTGTATAGAGAGGTTAGGTAGCGTTTATGTAGGAAGAACTAACACAGTGTAGTGTAGTTATAAGTATAGTTACAACCTTAATTGTGCAATAGCCCATATTAAATAGGATATTCAACTTAAGGGTGCATCAGTTAGACCAGTGTATGTGCCAGGACAGAGTCTTTATCATTAACTGTGGCTTAGCAGATCAGTATTAGTGGTGTGGAAAGGAGCAAAACTATTTTATTGTACCTGTAGACTGGTCAGGCAGATGTGCAAGGGTGTAGATAGTGTTTTCTGCCGCAAATAGATTTGACATAGATATAAGGTAGAGTAGATGAGTATAAGGCCAGGAATGAGATTGTAGCAGAGGTTGAATCTATTTTCCCACAGATAAATATTAATAAAAGTATGGAAAGTGTTAAGTACATCTTTTATAATCGACAACATTTTATGAACTATACTGATGATGCTTGAAGCAGTCTAAGATTAGATACCTTTATAAGTGACAAGGGGGGAGCCGTTGGCAGAGAAAGGTGGGGTTTGTTCCCTGAGAGATGAGCACTTAGGTTCTCTGGTAGATGGGGAAAGAATAGGACTTACAATTGTAGCTGCGACTGTGTTATTGGGGCTAGATGTTAGTTATTATCCACCAGTTGTTAACCACAGATGACAACTGGTGGATACTTGGAATGTTAGCTTGACATTACAAGGAGGCGTCATTCTCTCTATCTACCTTAACTGCTGTGGCCTTGGTCCTGAATTTCCTGACTTTGTTTCATGTTTTGAGGAGAACTGACCTCAAAATTAAATGTTTTCAGCCTTCTTAAGTAACCACTAGCCACAGGCAAGATTAGAGTCTTGTTCCACCTTCACTTTAAAATGTGAAATGGCACCTTAATCCCCATTTTAGATGTCACAGTGACCTCTGCTCTCTGCTGTTATATTGCTCAAAGTCTTTCCCTAATAACTTAATATGACTCCACAAACTATTCCATCCTACCTACGGATCTTCACAGATCTTGTATCCATTATATGTCCTGCCCACGCACAGGATATGCTTCTGTGTTCTCATGTTAATCTCGCCAGTTCTCCCTCATTCATTTCCACTCTCCTACAGCCATCTATTCATGGTAGTTCACTCCTTTCCTTTTGCCAGCATGAGTCACCGTGACCCACTGACGGCAGCTAGTGGTGTGTGCTACAGCTGCATTTGTGTTGGCACAGACTCAGGATTTTGATATTGCCACTTCAGACTAAATGCACCAGAGAACTGAGAAAGTGGCTTCATTCTCATAAGGCTGCAGTAAAACATCAGAAGATGTGGGAGATGTTCACTAATCTGTCAAGTCATGATATATTTTCTTGCTGGTCATTTTTGTTCCAGTAATTTAAGGAAAATGGATTGTAAAAGCCATTTACTGTAAATGACAAATTTTTGCAGGTTAGCATTTGGGAGTCCAGTGGGTTGTGCCAGGAAGAGCATCCGGCGTAAAAACTCCTGCCAAATCAAAATATGCAAATTGGATTTGTTGTGGCGACCCCGGAAGGGGAAAAGCCAAAAGAAATCATCAGCAGCATTTGAGGGTGAACAGATTTTCACATGGCATGTAGGCAAATCAAGACACCCTCACAATGAAAAAAAGCACCAAAAAAAACACAACTAATGATAGTGTAGAAGCTATTTCAAACATACCTTACTTTTTGGCCAATTTAAGCTGTTTTTGAGTTGAAATCTAGCCTCTTTGTAGTTGACTTTAACCCATGTTGTCAGAGAAGGTAATAGTTCTGTCACTTATAATGAACTTCAGAGAAAGCAATCCCAAATATGTGTGGACCTCTACCTCACTGACTGGATTACGGACTACCTCACCAACCGCCCACAGTATGTAAGGACCCCAGTTTGTGTGTCGGATACGGTTCTCTGCAGTGTAGGAACCCCCCAGGGAACGGTACTATCGCCATTCCTCTTCACCCTCTGCACTACGGACTTCTCACATCAAAAGCCGTCATGTCACCTTCAGAAGTTCTCTGACGACTCTGCCATCGTCTTCCTCATCACAGATGGGGACGACATGTCGTACAGAGAACTCATCCAGGACTTTGTGGACTGGTGTCGGTGAAACCACCTCCTGATCAATGCCCGTAAGACTAAGGAGCTGTTTGTGGACCTTCGTCGGTGCCCCCATGCACCCCCATCACAAGTCTGTTGTGGCACCTGCCATATTCTATGGTGTGATCTGCTGGGGGAGCAGCATCACATCAGTTGACAGGAAGAGGCTGGAGAAACTGATTAGGAAAGCCAGCTCCATCTGGGGATGCCCTCTGGAGGAGGAGGGGAGGAGGAGGCTGAAGGCCAAGCTGGCCTCCATCCTGATCAGACTCCCACCCCCTCAAACACACACAGACTGCACTGAGGAGTTCCTTCAGTGACAGATTGAGACATCCTAAGTGTGTGAAGGAGAGGTATCACAGGTCGTTCCTTCCTGCAGCTGTCAGGTGATATAACAGTGATAACAATAACTGATCATTGACAATGTCTCTCTATTGATCTTGTTGTTGCATTCAGTCTGATCTTTTCTTTATTTATACCTATACAATCTGTTCTTTTTTTATATTTACATTATTAGGAATGGCTCATATTTTTTATCATAATTTTCAGAACCTCTTGTGTGTGTCTTGTCTTGTGTGTGCTGCTGCTGTAACCTGAAATTTCCCAGTGGGACAAATAAAGGTGTATCAATCAATCAATTCAAAGCCATTGTGACCTTGGACAGTTTGCATGAAGCCACTGACGAAGCACGGAAAAAAAGTGCTGAAGTCTGGCATGAATGTCAGTGACAGTAATACAAAGGTTGGAATTAATGTATTGGTATGTGTGAGGCATGTGTTAAGTGGACAGAGCTGGGCCAAACTTAAAGCAAAATTGTGTAGTGTCCCATCGATAAATGGGATTAAGGTTGCTCACACTGATTCACCTCCATCTACCAGAAACATGTATGATCTGTGTGCTTATGTTACACAGATCATACATCTGATATACAGATCATGAAAAACAATGTCTTTGACTTTGTCATGACACGAGAATCATTCATTTCCAGTACCAGCTTCTCCAAGGTGCTAGACAACCTTAAGTGAGGATAAACATAATGCAAAACCATACTCACTACATACTGGTTGTCCAGATTTTCTAGTTTAACCACCCGCTATAGTTTAACTAAACTCCCCTCTGGAAGGGTTACTCAGAACAGGTACGGCGGATACAACTCGGTTTCTTTCTCCATCCACGTTTATTTCGCTCGTGCACACATACATATACACACACACAATGAACATCTGCACGAACTTACTATTTTCTTTGTCGTAGAGTTATATGGGATGAATATCCTGCCTTAAGTCCAAAAGTAGTATTACTACATTTGAGAGCAGGATATCAAATGCTCACACTCAAATATGTCTCCTCACACTTAAACTGAACTTGCT
>JAPTHA010189873.1:0-11990 GCA_029814585.1 Gymnapogon annona | reverse complement strand
ACACACACACACACACACACACACAATACATTGCACTATATGTACATATTATATGTACAGTATATAATAACATACATTATATACATTTGGTGCATATATTATGTGTATTATATATGTACTATATTTTATGTGTCTGTGTATGTATATATATATGTATATATATATATATGTATGTATATATATATATATGTATGTATATATATATATATATACATACATACATACATACATACATACATGCGTATATATATATGCGTGTGTTTGATGTCAAAAACTAGTAAAAAAAAACTATGACGTTCTGTTCTGTGAACAGGAGGAGCGTCGGGGGCCCACCCTCATTGCAGTGCAGTCAAACTGGGAGTTGAGCCGACTCACAGCGGGGATGCCAGTACTCGAGGAATTCCCCGTTGTTCCAGTGCATGTGATCGATGAGATTACTTATAATGTACTGGACTGGCAGCGGCATGGTGCTCGCCGGATGATACGCCACTACCTCAACCTGGACAGCTGCCTGTCACAGGCCTTTGACATGGCAAGGTACGTATAAACGATACAGTGGCCACCATTGATCTTGTATCCCACTACAGTAAAGTGGATGGGATTATTATGAACTTCAGCATAATATGCAGTCTTTGTGTGTAGGTGGCCTTTTTTATATTATTTTATTTAGATTGTTCATTAGACAATATTACAGCTACATTCATACACAACAAGACGACATTCACAACCCACAATGAAAGTATCAGAGACAACAAACAAGAAAAACAACACGCACAAGAACACAAAAACCACAAAACCGGTACAATGGCAAAATAACACATTACAGAAGTGAACTGCATGAGTCACAGAGATGCATATATTGACCTCTGACTTCCTAAGTTAGGGGTGTCAAACTCATTTTAGTTCAGGGGTTGAATTTAGCCAATAGTAGTTTTATAATTGGTTCCATGTCTTGTAGAACACCCTATTCTATTACAACTTGTATAAAACTTTAAAAATGACTAACGATTCTTGTTTTTAGGTATTACCACTTACCAGTTGGGAACCTGCCTCAGGATGTGTCTATATTTGGGTCAGACTTGTTCCTTGCGAGACATCTACGAAAACACAACCACCTGCTGTGGCTTTCGCCCACAGCCAGACCCGACCTCGGAGGCAAAGAGGCTGACGACAGTCGTCTGGTCATGGAAAGTGATGACATGAGCTCTGTGGAAATCAATGCTCAAGGATGTTATTCCACAGGTGCTCGTACACATGAACCAGTGACATTTAATAAAGCTGGACACAATGTTTAGAACTGTAGTAGAGCTGAAAACGCTGACATTAATCAGCTGGGGGTTTTTTTTTCTCAGTCTGCGTGGAGTTGGACCTACAGAGCCTGGCAGTCAACACAATCCTCCAGTCGCAGCATGTCAATGACATGGAGGGCGGAGCCAGTTTGGGTGTCAGCTTTGACGTGATCCAGCAGGCCTCCTTGGAGGACATGATGTCAGGAAACCAGGGTGCCAGTGCTGTGGCCAGCTATGATGAGACTGCTCTCTGTTCCAACACATTCAGGTTGGAAAACATGCACACAGATATAAAGCTGTAGGTTTAGGCACTTTCCCAATCTAGGGTCCTTTTGTAGTTGTTAGAACCTTGCATTCACCGTGCATTCCCACAGAATAGGATCTACAAACTACGACCATAGTTTCTAGTTCCTTTTTATCTCCTACTCGTGTCAGGAATGGCATCCGACGTAAAAACTCCTGCCATATCAAAAACGCAAATTGGATTTGCTGTGGCGACCCCGGAAGGGAAAAACCCGAAAGAAATCATCACTCACAAGCAGTGTCTGTTTTTATTCTACAAGAACTATATGACATGGGTGTTTGCTGATTGGTAGACCTCAGGCCACACCCACTTCCACATCTTGCAGAAGAGAGAGTGTGTAACGGTCAATGTAGCACAGCTGTGATCAGGTCAAAGACATAACCCCTGTTGCTTTAATACACCAGTATATATCAGTTTAAACAACAGATCTACAAAAAAAAATCTTTGACCTTTGACCTCTCCTGTTTGCACGTCATCTGCAGCATTTTCCACTTGTATTATGCAGATCTGTGTAAACTTGTGAGAAGACAAGGAACACACATGTGGTCCATGAACAGATGAAGAGAAGACAGTAGAGTGTGTCAACATACATTCATAGTGTGTTTGATCAGTGATTATGGTTTAGTCACTTTGCTCTCGACTAAATACTTTATGGAGATTTTCGTGGACTAATTTGTGTTCTATTCTATATTATCCTCTTCCATTTTAACATAAATATAGATCCTTTTCTATCTGTGTGTGTGTGTTAGTTGTACTGTGTGCTTTGGAGGATGCAGAATAAGATTATGTCACACCACTCTGTACCATGGTTCTACTGTCTGTGTGAATGCACAACCAAAAACTTCCCCTGGGGAGAGTAGTTCCCATAACTCAATAACAGGTACAGGATAGGAACTAAAAGTAAGACAAAAACAGCTACTCTTTGGGAAAGCGCCTATTGTTAACCTGCAAACTGTGATAGGTCATTAACTTGCACTTGTTATTCGAGTAGAATCCTGAAGAGCATGGTGGTTGGATGGGTCAGGGAGATCACACAGTACCACAACGTGTACGCGGACAACCAGGTGATGCACTTCTACCGCTGGCTTCGCTCCCCCAGCTCCCTGCTGTACGACCCTGCACTGCACCGCACGCTACACAACATGATGAAGAAGGTCTTCCTCCAGTGAGTGCCTCACCATCCCCGTTGGTCATTTGTAGATTTCTTAAAATAGTAGTACTCGTGTTCTATCTCCACATTACTTTTTGTTACTGCCCTCTACAAAACCGGTTTGAAGCTGCTTTATAAGAGTCCGGCATGAAAGTACTGCAGTGACTTGTTCCGTTGACTAACATACTTGACCTGTTTTCAGGTTGATTGCTGAGTTCAAACGCCTCGGCTCCACTGTGGTGTACGGAAATTTCAATAGGATCATCTTGTGTACCAAAAAACGAAGGATTGATAATGCCATAGGCTACATCGAATACATCACCAACAGGTTGGACATCACACACACACACACACCACAAAAGGTTGATAGATAGACCATTACCTCGTTTACATCAGTGGTTTCCAACCGGCCGGTACTGGTCAGTGGGTCAATTAGTATTAGGACGCACAGAAAGATTACATAATTAATATTTCTTTTTTTATTTACTATTGTATTTTGAACAACCTTTTATTTTGAAAAAACTTGCTGATTCTCTGTGCTGCATCTGTCCATTTTGTCATGTCCATATAGTCACATGTTGCCTATATTCCCTACCTTCTTTACACACATAATACATTAGCATTAGCTACATTGAAACCCCCAAGCTGGAAAAATGAACATAAACCAAATGTCTTTGTTGTAGAGAGGCTGTTACTCATGTTATGTTGTTACTGCTAATAAAGTTACATACAGTGGAATCACCCTTATTGTTAGATTTCCAAAATGCCAGTTTTTATGTGGGTCCTATCATTTTATTTTGTTGTATTCATCCACCACAACTTAAAGGCTGGTCCGTGAAAATCTTGTCAGACATTAAACTGATCTGTGGCACAAAAAAGGTTGGGGACCACTGAATTAAACATGACCACAATGGTGATGATCCCAAAAACAAACATATGAACAAATAGAAATGTTGTACACACACAAATACTTCCTTCCCACAGTATTTGAGTGTAGTACCAAAGTGGTTGAATTTATGGGAAACATAATTTTCCATTAGGACATTTAGACATGTGCGCCCAAAATGGAGCTCTGGTCTCCATCAAAGGAAGTGGATTCAATTAAGCATGATGAGAACTGCTCATTATTACACTAATGGGACTGGAAATAAAATGGTTAGATTCAGTGAACGGGAAGTTACACCAATAAATATCAAGCTGATGGTCATGGCTTTATTTTTTGTTTCAGCATCATTATAAGCATGAATATATTTGGTACAAAATTATTGTTTTGTTACATTTTAAGTGAAACAGTGTCATATTAACAGGGTTTTTTTATATTTTATTTTAGTTTTTTATAAGACAGTATTACAGTTACATTCATATACTACAAGAAAACATTAACAACCTACAATGACAGGATCAGAGACAACAGACAGAACAAAAAAAAACACACAAGCACAAAAAGCTCAAAACTGGTACAATGTTAACCTCTGACCTCCTAACTCCTACAAGCCCTGCTCTGGTATATAGAGCTGAACCAATCTGATGTGCTGGTAAATTTTCCATGTCATTTAAACATTGTTCTGTTTCACTGCAGCATACACTCCAGGGAAATCTTCCACTCATTGTCCATCTCCTTCTCCCGATGCTGGGAGTTCCTGATGTGGATGGACCCGGCTAACTACGGCGGGGTGAAGGGCAAGTTGCCCTCCAGCGTTTTGTATGGAGAGGTACTTCCAACGTCAGACCTGCTCGGTTTGAAATTATCCAACATTTTGGTCCGTTTCACACAGTAATATTTGTCCTGTGTCATATCTCATATCTGTTCATGTTTCATTTTATCTTCGACATTGGTGATTCCCAACCAAATATTCCACTGCATTGGTTTGATATAATAAAAAAAAATCTCCAAAAGCTTAAGGAAGAACAGTCAGATAAGAATAAGAATATTATTGTATCTCATATTGTATTATACATGTATTGTATTGTACATATATATTACATGCATATTACTAGACACTCTCACTTTACATTACATTAATTAAAAACGTTTCAATAGTTGTTCACTGGAGCAGAATTTTTACAGGCTAGTAATGGTTGGAAGTACATCACACCCAAAATAGAGTGGGAATCGTTGATCTAAGCCAGTGCTGCTCAGTTATTTTATGTTATGCCCCCCTAGGAAGAAAGAACACATTTGCACCTGCCCCTCGCATCCGCAACTATAAATACTATCATTTGTCTATAAGTATGCAATAAGAGCCTTATAAGTAGGTCCTCTGCTATGGTGTGGGTTAGGGTAAACTGGGTTAAGATTATACAACTATAAATACTATCATTTTTATATAGGTATGTAATAAGATAATAATTTTCTGTTAGACTCCCCCTACGCCCAGGAAGAAGGCTTGTACAACTAGAAATAATGTAATATGTGTATAAGTATGTAATTAGAGCCTCATAAGCAGGTCCTCTGCTATGGTGTGGATTTGTTTTGGTCTTCTATGATGTTAACATGCTCGCTGGTTTACTCCTAGTAGCGTTCACAAAGTGGGATCATTGTTGTCAATTTTCACCAAAAGAAATTGTGTCCTATCAGCATGATTGGGGTGTAATGTCTAAGTGATGCCTTCATTTATTTGTCTTCATGGTCTCCACTGTTGTCCAACCTTTTTAGACCCAAAGTCTTTCGTGGTCTCCCACCGTAGTCACAGTGAAATCAAGTGCCACATCCTCTTAGTCATGTTTCCTGGTCTTAGCTTTAGGGAGAGTTTGGTTTGTCTCATTATCTACATCTCTCTCCCTTTATCTT
This sequence comes from Gymnapogon annona, assembly GCA_029814585.1. NCBI lineage: Eukaryota > Metazoa > Chordata > Actinopteri > Kurtiformes > Apogonidae > Gymnapogon > Gymnapogon annona. Next base: position 6,456 of record JAPTHA010189873.1, on the reverse strand, counting down.
TTCATCTCTGTTAAATATTCCTGATGGGTGTATAAAACACCTACATCATAGAGCTAATACTCCCTGTACACACTCTGACAATGAGAGCACCACTGACACCCACTGTAGCGGATGTGACATTACACTTTAATATAGAGACAAAAAAAAGCATGTGCTCCCCCATGGTATGACACTATTTGATAAACACTGCTCAAGTCGGTACTGAGTTCAGTTTCCCTGTGTGGTCATTTTCTTAGGGAGGACAGAAGCATAAGAAAACTCAACAGCAAGAAGGAGCAGAGGATGGCAGCGAGGATGAGGAAGAAGATGAGGAAGATGCTGTAGCTGGGGAAGAAGATGCCGATGAGGAGACAGATGAGGTGGAGGAGTTGATCGAGAGCAACTGGAACATCATGCAGTATCTGCCTCAAACCGCCTCCTGTCAGAAATACTTCCTTATGATTGTTTCTGGTAAATGTACTTTTACATTTGTGATGCACATTTTTAACACCTCACAGTATTTTTCCCCTCCGATTCTATAGAAGGTTTTTAAAAAATTTTGTCATCATTTCCACACTCATTTCCACTCCAGCCTACATCGCAGCCATCTACCACAGCATGAAGGAGGAGGTGCGACGTAACGCACCTGGAGCAACACCCATTAAAAGACGCGGAGGCAGCCAGGCTTCCCAGCAGGCAGTGGGGGACATGAGTGCTCTTCCTGGTGAGATACTGTTTCTTAGGGACTTTCCACTGATCAGTTTGAGTCTGTTACATCAAAAGCTGCGGACTGTGTGACTGCCTGAGTGGAGGAAAAAACACACCTGGATTGTTCTTCACCGTGCAAAAATGTATTTCCAGTGTTTACAAGCCGTTAGGGTTAGGTTAGTTGGAAAAACATTTTTTTAAAAATGACAAATGAAAATTCAGCTTGACAGGATATCAGGAAAAAAGATATTAAGCATAAATGAAGGCTAAGCCCACGGCTAAGGGCAACGAGCTTCACAGCCCTGATCCTCACAAGTAGGCCCCATACTCTCTGCCCCAGAGCGGCTCCTCCAGGCCTTATATGTATACCTGTTGCTCCTCCCAAACGATCCAACCACCAAAGACAATTACCTTTTGCTGGAATTTACCAAATAAAGGCGGTAAACTCTTAATTGCCAGCTTACGTTCAATCTTTAAATACCTCTCAATAAGTTTCAACAGAGATCAGTGGGGGTTCGGAGCAGTTGAGTCTATTTATATTGGTTAAAATTCACAAAAACTCCCCTTTGATTGTTGTCCACTTTGACTGCTCTGCAGTCTGCCTTCCATAAAAGGCTTGGGAGCCTCCTTCTTCCTGATTGACACACAAACCTGGAACCTGGTGATGAGATGGAATGAACACAGTATGGAGCATCAAACATTTGTGTACCAAATTGTATTATGGCATGTGTACCAAAATACAATTTACAACAATGTAAAGATGAAGGTAAACAGAACAAACAATATTAGCCCAGCTAGGCCAAAATGCCAAACCCTATGCTCCACCCTGTTACTTTTACCCAATGCCAGGCCCAAAGCCAAACCTATGCTCTACCCTGTAACTCCCACCCAACGCCAGGCACAAAGCCAAAACCTATGCTCCGCCCTGCAACTCCAACCAAACGCCAGGCCCAAAGCCAATGCTCCACCCTGTTACACCACCCCAACACCAGGCCCAAAGATAAAACCCATGCTCCACCCCAATGCCAGGCCCAAAGCCAAAACCTATGCTCTACCCTGTTACTACAACCCATAGGGCATGGGCAGCCACCGTGACAGATGGTTTTTAATCACTTTCCGATAGATTTCCTCCTCACTGTGTGGTGTTTTTTATAATTGTCTCCCACAGGAATGATCTCCTTCTCGCAGGAATATGTGTCCAGCGAGCTGACTCAGAACTTTTTCACCATTACTCAAAAAATCCAAAAAAAAGTGACAGGTACCAAAAGTGTGACACAGCCATCAGAGATGTTTCCCGTCCTACCTGGTTCACACCTCCTACTTACCAATCCAGCGCTGGAGTTTGTCAAATATGTTTGCCAGGTAGATCACACACACCAACCAAACTGTTGTGTTTTACTACTCTTTAAAACTCACTGAAATGCACCTTTTCAAATTGAGGGGGGCGGGTTTCTTAGCATTTGTGAATACATATTATCTTACACCCCCCACCCACCCACCACCACCACCCTAACTACAAATTATATCATGAATGATATCATTTGTCTACAAGTATGTAATAAGAGCCTTAAAAGTTCAAGTTTTTGTTTGTTCCATGCAACATGCAGGAACGCAGTGAAATGCAGAGACACGCTCCCAAGGTTATGTTACAACTACACATACTAAGTGTCTAATAACAGCCTTATAAGTAAAAATGTGCATTAGACTTTATGTCAATTGTGCTTTGACACCAACTCAGTGCTGTCCAGTCATTTTCTGTTCCACCTCCCCCACAGGAAGAAGGGTTATATACAACTATAAATAATATAATTTGTGTATAAGTAGGTAATCAGAGCCTTATAAGAAGGTCCTCTGCTATGGTGTGGTTTTGTTTTGGTCTTCTATGATACTAACATGCTTGAGGGTTTACTGTAGTGGCGTTCACAAAGCAGGATGATTGTTGTCAATATTCACCACATTTTCGTCCCCAAAAAACTCCAGTGTCTTATCAGTGTGATTGGGGTGTAATGTCTGTAAGTGACACCTTCATTTATTTATCTCCATGTTGTCCACTGCTGTCCATCATTTTTAGAGTCAAAAGCACTCCGATCTTTGCTGGTCTCCCACCATAGTCACAGTGAAGTCCAGCGCTTGGTCATGTTTCCTGGTCTTAGCTTTAGGGAGACTTTGGTTTGTCTCATCTCCGTCTCTCTCTGTCTTTCTTTTCATCTCTGTTAAATATTCATGATGGGTGTATAAAACACCTACATCATAGAGCTAATACTCCCTGTACACACTCTGACAATGAGAGCACCACTGACACCTACTGTAGTGGATGTGACATTACACCTTATTTTAGTACACCACTATTTGAGAAGCACTGGTTTAAACTAGCAGAAAAATCCAGGTTTCTGTGGGACTGTGTCCGGATAGATGCTCTTGTTTTTCTAAATCTTCCCCTAAGAAAGTCTGAAGCGGTTTAATTAGAAATACTGTACATTAACTGTTCATAATTGTATATAAAGATTATTTTTACATTTTACAATTCTTCTTTTCATTATTATTGTTATTGCTGTTTTTCCCAAGTTTGTGGAAGAAGTTGAAAAGAAATTGACACAAGAGGGAGTAATAACATTTTTGCATTATGTAGTTACCACGTTAGTGACGATCCAGGCTAGAAGTTGGAATAATCCAGACTTACCTACCAAAAGTTCTCCAGTGCTACAGTTTTTCCTTCTCTCCTCTCCAGGTCCTTTCGTTAGATGCTAACATTACAAACCAGGTGAACAAGCTAAAGAGAGACCTTCTGCGCCTTGTGGACGTTGGAGAGTTCTCTGAGGAAGCCCAGTTCCGTGATCCGTGTAACTCATACATATTACCAGAGGTCATCTGCCATCACTGCAATTTCTGCCGGGACCTTGACCTCTGCAAGGACCCATCTATGGCACAAGTAAGACTTGCAAAACTGTACATCAAACTGAGGTTAAATGTGTCTGCCCGAGGTAAGAGCTGAGGAAAAGATAAGCAGCGTTAAAGGTGCAATATGTAACAGTGTAGAGACATACAGTTGTTTAGCAGAGCAGTCTGTGGGTAAAGGTGATTGCCCTGAATTCAGGGCTTTAACTATCCATAAATTTTAGCATTAATCCTGAAATCTGGTGCTCAGGTCTTAAAAAGTCCAGATACATAAATCATAGAATTTGCTCTGGAAATCTCTGTGAAGTTTGTCCAATTTATAATTAGTGAACGGGAACACTTAAAGGGTTTGTGACGAGTAGTCTTTATTTTTTAATCGTCTCAATCCTTATTCAATTAATAACAATGTTTTGTTTTATCCCATTTTAACTGAAAACCATTACCTCTTTTTTTCTTTTTAGTCTCATAAGACAACATTACAGTTAAATTTTTGCACTGCAATCTGACATTCATAACACACAATGGCAGGATCGGAGACAATAGACAAAAAACTCACAAAGAGCACAAAAAACACAAAACAGGTACAATGACAAAAACCTAATAATTTAGTGAACCACATGAGTCACTTAGAGACATTTGTTGACCTCTGCAGCTAAATTTTACATGTAGTTATAATTAGTGTTGAGCATTTTATCGTAATAGTGATGGAAATGAGAGACTTGGAACAACACCGTCAGTCACTTTAGTCCTGGAGAAATGTAATGTTAACTGGGTTTAAACATGGTTAAGGTCGGTTCAAGGCAATAACTATGAGCCTTGTTCTATTTTTTTAATATAAGGTATTCAGTTTATGCCTCAAAAAATTATTGTAAAAATCCTGAATTTGTCTTCTGCAAAACTACCAATACCCCGAATTACAGATGTGGACAAAATTGTTTATACCCTTCTGTTAATGAAAGGAAAAACCCACAATACTACCAGAAATGGCTTGAGTCTGATATAAGTAATAATAAATAAAATTATAATGAATATTAACAAATGAAAATCAGACATTAATTTCATATTGAGGTCTAGAGGAAGACCAAAGAGGAGGTTTATGGACGTAGTGAAAGAGGATATAAAGGTAGTTGGTACAGAGGACAGGGTTAGATGGAGGCAAGTGATTTGCTGTGGCGACCCCTGAAGGGAAAAGCCGAAAGAAGAAGAAGATTATAAAAAACAAACTCATCTTGGTCTCAGTCTCAGGTTATGGGTCTTGAAACAGAATAATGGCCCACAATAGCATGATTAAAAACACCCAAGAACGATTAAGAGCAAAACATTGGACTATTGTGAAGTGGCCTTCCATGAGCCCTGATCAGAATCTTATTGAACATCTGTGGAAGGAGCTGAAACATGTCACCTTCAAACCTGAGAGTGTTGGAGCAGTTTGCTGATCAGTACTGGGTCAGAACACCTACTGAGAGGTGCACAAGGCCTTTGATTACAGTCATCGCAGCCCCAGGAGCTTGTGCAACAACACATTAAGCAAAGGGACATGAATTTGGTCCAAGCCTGTTTCATGAGTTTGTTTTTTTTAAATAATTTTGTTGAACCACAATTCAAAAGACTGTCTGATTTTCATTTGTAAATTATCTTTCACATTTAATATATTATTACTTTAGTCAGATTGAAGTTATTTCTGTGACTACTTTGTTTTTTCTTTTTCATTAAGAGAAGGGTAACAACAATTTTGTCCATGTCTGTATTTCCATAATATATTGTTAAAAGGAATTATCTTCTTAATTCCCGACAACATGATCTCTGTGCTGGTTTCAAAGTGCATCAACATTAGTTACTGATACACAATCTCTTCCTGAATGCACCAAGTTCTAGGCATTAGCAACTGGACGCTGGCTGCACTTCACTCAACAGCCATAGTTGTCATTGATAACAAATGTCTCTTGAATGTTACCATGTTGCACTTTTCAGATCCTGTTATATAATGTCTCTTCTCTCTTCAGGATGGATCTGTGTTGCCTCAGTGGTTGTGTTCCAACTGCCAGGCTCAGTATGAGACGGAGTCTATTGAGATGGCGCTGGTGGATGCCTTGCAGAAGAAACTCATGAGCTACACACTGCAAGACCTGGTGAGTAATAAATATATATATATGTTTACTCAGTAGATGAAATGATCTGATCACATAAGAAATTTTAATGTAGATTAAAAGCACATAAGGGTGTATTTGCTTGCAGCAGTGATTATTGGAAGATTTGTGTTAAACAGCCTTTCCCAAATACTGGGCAGGCTATGCCAGGGAGGTGCTTAAGATGTTAACGACACATCTGCTGAAGTAGGTCTCAGTGATGCTCTCATTGTCAGAGTGTGTTACAGGGAGTATTAGCTCTATGATGTAGTTGTTTTATACACCCTTTATGAATATTTAACACAGATGAGAAGAAAGACAGAGACAGAGATAATGAGACAAACCAAAGTCTCATTAGTCTCAAAGCTAAAACCTGGAAAAATGACCAAGAGTATGTAGCGCTTGACTTCACTGTGACTACGGTGGGAGACCAGGAAAAACTGGTGGGCTTTGGATCTAAAAATGGACAGCATGAAGACAAATAAATGAAGGCGTCATTTACACTCACAGTCATGCTGATGTCGGGGTGTAAACTTGGTGAATATTGACAACAATCATCCCACTACTACAGTAAACCAGCGTGCATGTTAGCGTCATAGGAATGGTAAATGGTCTGCTATTTATATAGCACTTTTCCACACACGTATTGTGCCTAAAGCGCACAAAAAGCGCACATTCACCCATTCACACACACATTCACACACCAGTGGGCAACTGCTGCCATGCAAGGTGCTGCCTGGCTCCAACT
>JAPTHA010189772.1:0-12003 GCA_029814585.1 Gymnapogon annona | reverse complement strand
AAGGAACTCTTCAGTGCAGTCAGTGTGTGTTTGAGGGGGTGGGAGTCTCTGACCAGGATGGAGGCCAGCTTGGCCTCCATACATCCATCTCCATCCATCTCTATCCATCCATCCATTCATCTCCAGTCATGATGTGCAATTGGTTAATAGTACGATCTGTGTCTGATGGATAGTACACATTCTGCCCTGTTAATAGTGCTCTCTTTATCTGATGCATAGTACACAGTCTGCCTGGTTAAGAGTACGCTCATTACCTGATGGATAGTCATCCCCATTATTAGTATGCTATTTACCTAATGATACCTAATCCTGATACTCTCTTTACCTAATGGACAATACACGGTCTGCCCGCCTAATAGTACTCTCATAGGCCAACTGTGAGCTATCCATCAGGTAATAGAGAGCACTATTAACCAAGCAGACGATGATTTACCTGATAGTTAGTACAGTGTCTGCACTAGCAATAGTACTTTCTTTACCTGATGGATAGTACGTGGTCAGCCTGGTTACTAGTTCTCTCTTTACCTGACAGTACACAGACTGCCTGGCTAATAGTATGCAGTCTACCTTGTTAATTGTACTGTCTTTAAGTGATGGGTACTATGCAGTCTACCTGGTTAATAGTGCTATTTTTACCTGATGGATAGTATGCAGTCTGCTTGGTTAATAGTGCTCTCTCTACCTGATGGATAGCTCACAGTCAGCCTGGTTAATAGTACTCTCTTCACCTGATAGTTAGCACACAGACTGCATGGTTAATAGTGCACATTCTTTTTGGTTAATGGTACTCTCTACTTGATGAATAGTTTGCTGTCATCCTGGTGAATAGTGCTCATTACCTGATGGATTGTGCGCAGTGTACCAGGTAAACAATAGTCCCTTTTCCTGATAATTAGTAGACAGCATGCCTAGTTAATAGTACTTTCTTTCTGTGATGGATAGACTCAGTCTGCCTGGTTGATAGTACGCTCTTTACCTGATGGACAATACACAGCCTACCTTGTTAACAGTACTCTTTACCTGATAGATATACTTAATCGACCTGGTTAATTGACCTGGTCTCCTTATCTGGTGCATAGTATCCTGTCTGCCTTGTGGCTAGTGTACGGTCTGGCACGTATGCTCTCTTCTTGATGGAAGGTATGCTGTCTGCCTCATGAGTAGAACGTTCTTTACATGGTATTAAGAAAAGCGTCTACTGTTAGTGTTACTGTTACTGCGTAAGTTGTTTGTATTTACACATATTTTTCTGCACTTCAGCAAAGAGAAAACATTTAAACTTGGTTTTTGTTTGTTGGTTGTGTTGCCATTTGACTAGTCCAAGCCTCTGGTCTAGGTCATGCTTTTCAGCCTCATTCACATTGCAGTCACTGTCATTTGTAGATCAATTCAATATGCAGGGTACACTGCATCAATCATTTGTGGTTTTTTTCCCTAATGTCTTTATGAATAAGTCTGTATCATGCCAGAGAGTTAAGCCACGGGATGAACCGGGCAGATGTTAAGATGACTGAGAAGAAATGGAGGAGGATGTCAACATGAGAAGACAAGGATGCGGGTTATTGTCAGCTTCAAGCTCCCCTCATAGGAGGAACACAGGAAGTAGAGCTCAGTGGAGGTCAATGGTGTCTTTACACATCGGGACAGGAGACTAAACGTGTGTGTGTGTGTGTGTGCTTGTAACCCACGTCTTGTCAGTTTGATGGATTTGTCTCAGTGATGTGACTTGTACATGTTAAAATACTAACATACTGCAGTCATCAACTGTGCTTCACTTGATTTATTTGCTCAGCAACCCACCGAGTTAAAAAACTTGGCTTGTCATGTTGTGTATTATGGTGTGATGAAGGATTATGATGAAACTCATCAGCACAATGAGATCAACACTAAAACTACAGAGAAACACATTTTTGAATGACTGCCCACACACATTTGTTTTTATATATCCATTGGGAATTAAGCATATTAATCTTTGGAGATGAACTTCTTTTATACTGATACTTTTTTCTAATGACAAGAAACACATTTTTACTTCTTTAAAAGTGAAAATGTGAAAATAAGAAGGTTAAATTCATTCCAAGACACCCATTGGTGTCACTGCTAAGGAATGAAGCTAACTCAAACTCCCAACATGATGAAAATTATAAAATGCTAGATGAGTGAACTAATGGCATCCGACGTAAAAACTCCTGCCAAATCAAATATGCGAAGGGAAAAGCCAAAAGAAATCATCATCACATAAAGATTATAATAATTTCCATGTTTGTTTGGCAAATGAAGCAAACCCAGCTTTGACATCAGCCCCATAAAGTGTTGATGAAGGTGTTGGCATGTAATTGCATGTGGATTTGTTTTGAGTCTGTGTGAGTATACATATGTGAAGTGTGGTGAGCATGTGCACCTCCTCTCTGTTTATTTGCTTTGCCAGCCCACTTCCAGGACCCTGGCCTCAGGGGTAACATCAGAACCCTGGTCTAACAGAGGAAGCTTTGACTGAAAGCACAGGAGGTCTGAACTGCTTCCACCAGCATGGACTGACCCCGACTCCCACCATGGCCTCATCTTTCCATTATCCACCCACCCCCCACAAAAAAAAGAACATAAAAGAAAAAAAAAACAATCGCGCTGACTTTTCAATTGTATCATCAACCTGTTCATATACAGAGGCCCAGATGCAGATTGACTAAGTTTCAAAATAAATTATTTTATTTTTTATGTTCTAAGTCGAACATTCAACAGGTAACTTTAACAGATTCTCTTATATTTAGAAGTAGTATGACAAAAAGCGCCATCAAAAAACATGGGAATACTCTTAATAGTTATAACAAAAAAAACCCACAACAGGAAACTCAAAGTGCAAAACACAATTAATCAAAATCACTCCAAAGAGGAAAAAAACAGTACCAGTCGCTCTAAAGAGGTAAACTAAATCAAAATTTCTCAAAATACCAAACAGTTCAGAACAAGGACTTTACCATAAATCTACTCTAACGAATACTTACGCAGATCACCAAGACTAGGACAGAATGAGGTTGAACGCCAGTGGTGGACAAACAATGGTCTGGCACAGATGAGACTGAGACAGGGGCACACTTTGGGATGACTACATAAGGGAGACAGGTGTGTGGAGACATCAAGCTAAGGCTGGAGACACACTAGGAAAAAACACAGACTCAGACAGGACGTTCACGACAATAAGACAACACAACCTACCACATGGATGATATAATATAGTATTTTTTTCTGTCACATTTCTGGCTGCATCGTAGAACTATTATCAAGTGGTTCTGTTACTTGCTTTTGCTATTGTTGCTTCATATTCTTTCTACTGAGGTTCCTTATCAACCAATGATGCTGAGGTACAGAGCCTGGTCCTTTTCGGATGCTCAGTATTCTTCATAAGGGCTTATTGAATTGAATTGAATTTTATTATGTAACACTGATTAAAGTTGGGTATCAATGCAAAAACTAGAAATAAGTGCACGTACATGAGTAACTTTAAGGCAGCTTTCACAATTTGATGTTGCATATGAACAAGAAGAGGACTCTGATTTGTACATGGGTGTTTCCATTGTGCTGTGTCTAGTAACTGCTGTGAAACATGTAAAGAATGTTGATGGTTGTGAGGAGCATGTATGATGAGTATATGTGTATGTGTCCACCTGACACAGCTCTATTTTTTCTTAGTGAATATGGCTCAGTGTCACTGCAGGAGTGTGGCATTTTTGACCCTCTGAGCTACTTCCTTTTTTAAAATTTATTCTATATTTTTTATTGAACATCAGTATTACAGAATGTGCAGTGGCAGACAGTGCATTTCAGACCTGGGTGTGCAGTTGACGCCCTACCCGACTTAATCCACCTCTTAAAACCATAATTCTGATCCATGGCTCTACACATGATGCATTTAGACCAAAACACATACGACTGGTCACCTGAACACAAAGTCAAGTACAACAGAGTTATATTAGTCTGCTCAGTTAGACTAGTAACACCTGGTGTCCGTCAGTGTCGGCTGGCACGCACGCTGCCGCCAGTGTCCGCACCCGGGTTCGGTCCGGTGCCATGCGATCTACCCACAATACCTTTCTATTTATATTGGTTACTAATATATTTTTAATAATAATATTAACTTACTTTTCGGAGCTTGCCACCCAGGAGTACCGTTCGTAGTTATCAACTTGAAAGTGTTGGATAAATCCCTTTTTCCTGCTGAGTGTCGCGGTCGTGCGGCCTCTCTTTACAGAGTCTAGCTTTTCTTGAAATGTTTTTCTTGAGAATTGCGTTGGAACTAAATCTGCGACCAAATTATATCTGGGGGTGGGTTGTGGGTTGAAAAAACTAAAACAACTTGTGGCGCTACACAAATGATTCATTTCCTTATTTCCTGTTTATCACATTGACCTGTCTACTCAGGTCTGTTCTGCGCAGCTTTGCATGGCTCCGCCTCTCTCTATCGCATGTCAAATCAAAAGATGTGCACGCGCAGATGCTGTAGACCTGCTGCCTAGCCCCAGTGAAGCCAAACTACGCTGATTGGTTAACGCCACAGGTCAGTTCTCATTCACTTTAAGCATCAATGCATCTCTTCAGAAGGCCCGGAGGCAGATTTTGGACCCTGTCAACACATGATAGTAAATAATGATTGGATAAAAACTCTAACATAAACCCTGCCTTCTGTTACTTCTTCTTCACCTGCCCAGTGATCTCCTAACCGTAGTACAGAGACTGAACAAGCAGAAGTCTGATTCAGAGGTGTTTATTCTCAGAACCAAAACACAGCAGCATCAACTTTTCCGACTCTCTCATGCGCGCACCTACTTCCCTGTTTACGAACCGTATGCCCGCCTCTTAAAGGGACAGAGTGGGCTGGTAACACTACCCCCACTCTGGACGATACAGAAAAGCATTTGTATCGCTCCAGCACACTCTAGTAGTATGTGTTACATAACAGTACACACTTGACCACAAAATAAACAGTTTGAATTTTTTTTTTTTTTTTTTAACAAAGCAACAACAAAAAAACATCCAAATGTGGCCTCAAATAAAGCTGGAACATCAGAAGTGCACAGTGAAGGTCCGAGGTCCTTATGTAAACACTCACTGCAACTCAAGGCACTTAACAAATTTGCGTATATCAATGCAAAGACACATCAATGTGAACAGTGAACATGGTACCTTTTTTTTTTTTTTACCCTCTGAGTAGGGCAGCGATCCGCCTACACCCTCACTCAGGTAGAAAAAGTAAATAAATACTAAATAATGAAAAAAAAAAACTTTAGTGACTGAGCCAGTCACCAAACTTATCCGGTGGTTTCCGAATCCTCTGTGGCCTATATGATGGTACGATGGTCACCGGAGAGGGAACTGTCGTGCCCCCTGGAGGCCACTGCATATCGACCTCATCTGGATAGTAATGCACCGGGGAATCAGGAAGTGTGGAGCTCGATGGCGGTGGGGTGGCGGAAGAGCTGGCATCTTCTGCCAAGCTATCTTCAGCGCTGTCTGCATCCCAAAGATTCAGAGGACCGATGTCTGTGTCCGAATCAAGTTCATAAGTAGGAGGGGCCAACTCTTGTGGTGTGGATGGGTTGTCCTTCCGAAAAATCCTGCTGTTGTCGAGGGGAACCCTGGAGTGGAAAAGTTTGAGCTTATCATGATGCACCACCTTAACTTTAGCTCTAGGCCCTTTCTGTATCTGGTACACCAAATCATCCAGATGACCCACAATAAAGTATGGACCCTCATAAGATGGAAGGAACTTACGGACCTTATGTTTTACACGTTTGGTACCTTTCACCAAATGCCACACTGCAGTACCCAGTGTATACTGGGTCTGACAAATGTTTTTGTCATACTGTTTCTTTGCACGTGCAGAAGCCTTTCCAAGGGCCTCCCGTGCCAGCTGGTGAGAAAGCTCAAGTCTTTCTAATGTCGTTTGGAGGAGGTCCAGTAACTAAGTCAATAGGCTCAGTGATTTCCCTTCCAAACAACATCATGTTAGGAGTCAGTCCGGTGGAACTGTGCTGAGTAGCCCGATAAGCCATGACCGCATAGGGAAGCATTAAATCCCAGTCCCAGTGACACCTTTCCCCAGTAGCTGCAAGTATTTTCTGTAGAGTAGCATTAAAACGCTCCACCTGCCCGTCGGGCTGCGACCGAAAAGCGTAGGTAAGGGTTTTGTCTATGCCCAAGAGTTTACACATTCCCTGAAACACAGCCGATTCAAAGTTAGTACCCTGGTCGCTGTGCAAAGAGTATGGAGCCCCGTACCTGCACACCCACTCTGAAACAATCTTGTGGGCTACGGTCTCCGCCTGCTCATTGGGGACTGGGTACACTTCGACCCATTTGTGGAAATAGTCCTGCACAACAACAATGAATCGGTTATGTCGGTCAGTCTCATTTAACGGTCCCATCAAGTCAACCGCCACTCTCTCCATAGGCCCCCCGACCTTAACGGTGCCCATGGCCGCCTGTGGCGTTTCCTTGGGGCGTGCTTTGGCAGCACAACGGATGCAAGTGCGGCAGTACAAGGTAACATCGTCTCTCATGTTATACCAGAAGAACCGGGTTTTTAGACGTGCTAGGGTCCTCCCCCCCCCAAAATGGCCACCAACTGGACCATCGTGCATCTGCTCCAAAACGCCTTGGCGTAGTGGGCGGGGCAGGAGGATCTGAAGGTAAAATGTTTGACCTTCAGGGGTAAAGAACTTCCTCATTATCACCCCATCTTTCATATATAGTCTCTTCCACTGCGACCAATAAGCTTTTGTGGCTGGACTGTAGGGGCTAACGGTAGACCAAGGCGGGCGGCTATCCCCACTATTCACCCACTGCCAAACTGGTGCAATGTCTGGATCGGACTTTTGAGCATTGGTGAGTTGTTCTACTGTCCAACCCTCGAACAAAGTCAGTGGTGGCTCGCTCACTCTGTGGACGCTAGGATAAACTAGATCATCAAGGTCATGTTTGTCTCCTACCCCCACTGCAGTTAGCTTAGGCTCATGATCCACCCCCACTAGAGTCTGCTGTAAAGTAGAAGAGAAGGGACCCACTACAGTATAATGGTCAGATAGGTCATACTGCACAGCCTGATCCTTGTGTAAGATGCTGTGGAAAGGTTTGTCCTTAATCGTGCAGGTCGCCTGGACATGGTCGCCTGGACAAAGAGTCAGCATTTAAGTGAACTTTGCCAGGGCGGTAGACAACAGTGAAGTCGTACTCAGCTAGCTTTTCCAACCAACGTACTAATTGACCCTCAGGCTCTTTGAGTCGGGTCAGCCAACAAAGGCTGTTGTGGTCAGTGCGGACAATAAAATGGTGGCCCAACAAGTACTGTCTGAAATGTGAGGTAAAGTCTACCACTTCTAGTAGCTCTCTACGTGTGGTACAGTAATTTTGTTCTACAGCCGACAACCGCCTACTCCCATAGGCTAACACTCTCTCTTTCCCCCCCTGGACTTGGGAAAGGACCGCACCGATCCCACAGTCACTAGCATCAGTGTCAAGAAACATCTCCCCATCGTCCAAGGGGTAACCCAGAACGGGAGTAGACATTAGCAGTCTTTTTAGGTCGCTAAACGCCCTCTGGCACTGGGCAGTCCAGCTAAACCTAGCATATTTCTTAGTCAGCTCATGCAGCGGTTTAGCTATGGTGGCAAAATCAGGGACAAATCGCCTGTAGTATGAGGCTAAGCCAACAAACTGTCTAACTTCGGATACATTTCTGGGTGTGGGCCATTCCCTTACCTTCTGTGTATTTTGAGGGTCAGTCGCAATACCTTCAGCAGAGACAATGTGCCCAAGGTAAGCTACTTTTTCACGGAAAAGGCAACACTTGGTTGGCTTAAGTTTCAAGTTAGCCTGTCGCAGTCTGCTAAAAACTTGTTCTAACCGTTCTAACATTTCTGCAGTATCCTTCCCCAAAACCACTATGTCGTCCAGATACACTAAATAGGTCTGCCACTGTAAACCAGATAACACCCGGTCCATGAGTCTTTGAAAGGTGGCCGGGGCATTAGCCCAAATGGCATCACATTCCATTCAAAGAGTCCCTTACGAGTACAAAAAGCTGCAGCTTTGCGGGCCCGGGGTGTCATCTCCACCTGCCAGTACCCCGATGTTAAGTCAAGTGTGCTAAAATACCTGGCATTAGACAGAGTGTCAAGTGTGTCCTGGATGCGCGGCAGGGGATAGGCATCCTTGATGGTCCTTCCATTCAGGAGTCTGTAATCCACGCAGAGCCGGGGAGACTGGTCTTTCTTCTTTACCATGACAATGGGCGCGGCCCAGCTGCTGTTGCTCCGTTGAGCTGCACCCGCGTCGAGGCTCTGCTGAAGCTGCTGGTCAGCGGGGGCCATTCGGCGTGGGGGCTGCTTCACTGGAGGTCTAGGTGTGGTCTGGATATCATGCTGAACGACACTAGTTCTACCGATGTCGGTCGGACTGGTGGAGAAAACGTCCTCATAGGTCTGTAGCAGGCGAGCAAGTTTCTATCGGTCGCTCTCGGACAGCGTGGAGCAGCTCTCATTGTACAAGCCCTGTAGGTGGGAGGGAACAGAAAGGTTAACCAACCCCGGTTCGTCCATGCACTCGGCGGGGGGTGGCTCCAGGGCTCCCAGCACCTCAGCAGGTTGTAGGACACCAGCCACGACTCCCCTCTTCAGAGTGACAGGTGTGGCCCCAGGGTTGAAGACTCTGATGGGAACGCCAACAGACCTTTGCGGCTGGACGACAGCATGGGCCACTAGGACACAGTGTTTCTCTATGAAGGCCTTAGTCGGACTGAGCATCATGTCCCCAGCTACTACTGAGCGAAAGCTGGCAGAACCAGGCACTACGTACTCACGGCCAGGTTCCAGAACGGTGGTACGGGAAACCCTGACAACATGAGTGGTCGCGGACCGGTGGTCATTGGGTTCATAACGTGGAATCTTTTCATCAAACAGTGATATCTCCCACTTTCCGTAATCCAGGCATGCTTTGGACTGCCGTAGGAAAGGGTATCCTAGAATAACTTCAGTGCTCTGGGCAGTGTCAGCCATGATGAAGTTAACGTCAGTCATTTTCCGCCCCACCAGGACAGGTAACACCACTTCACCCAGGACTGTTGGCCGTCTGGTCCTATACCCTGGAGGACTTTGGCAACGGATGGCTGGACTGGTGGCCTGGATGGAGTAGGGAGAGAGTTGAAGTGATGTAATGGGAGGACATTGCGCCTGGCCCCAGAATCCAACAAGGCACAGAGTGCTAGTCCTTGTATTACTATCTGGATACACAGGTCTTCCTCTTTGAAATGACCATGCACGATCACTGCATTGGTGTTGTCAGCTGGTGAGTTAGGGATGAGAATGGGTCTTTGTGGGGGCTGGCGTGGAGAGGGCACTGTTTCTGAATATACCCTACCCCCGAGCAGTTGTGGCAAACTACCTCCCCTGAAGCTGATTTCCTGAAGTTGTTTCTGTTCTGAAATCGGGAACGGGCCTTTGCGCCCCCCCGCTGGAATGGAGTGGAAGTTTCCGGGGCACAATTTGGTCCCTCACCCCAATGAAAATTTTGGTCTTCGACCACAAGAGCTGACCTTGCAGTAAGGGTGCGGGGGCCGGGCCCTGGCCGCATTATTTCCGTTACGGCCCTGGCAGCTTTCTTGGTGGTTCAGGAGCCCCAACAAGCCGCAGCCTCACGGCGCAGCCATGTTGGAGTTTCATGCATAAACCCTCATTAAGGGAGACAAACAAAGAAATGCATATTGTAGCGACTGGGACTGTTATGTTTATAGAGGTTAACTGTTTTCCCCATTAGGGAACTGTTCTCCAGTTGTTAGAACATGCGCAGACGCCGCTTGTTCGGGCACAATGCCTCAAACAGAAAGCCTTATAGTTATAGATTTATGATTTTCCTCTTGTAGGTTTTTTTGTTAATAATTAATCCTGAGTTTTTGCGGCGCTTTTGTTATTAGAAAATTGAATTGAGAATTGTGGATGAAATTGCCTTATCCTGAGAATAAATACTTTTTTTTGATAAAAGTTAAAAGTCCAAGTCTGTCTGCATTTGGGTCCATCTCCTTACCCTGAACCGTGACAGAATGCTCTGACCCCAGGGCCCAGCGGACTTTAAGATAAATAAATACATTTTAAGAATATTATACTCTCTCATAGAGAGAGCATAAGATATCAGGAACGTTTGAGTCTGATGGAGCGGGAAATGTCAGCGTTATCATCACATCAGGCAACGGGCTCCGCAGCTGCACGCTGTCCCATCTATTCAGTCAGCCCTGCAGTGGCTGCACCACCAGCGTTTCCTTTATGTTTGGCTGCTTCTGAACACTTCTCCAGTGAATCTCCGTGTTGCCACCTGTTCCTGGTTCAATGCAGCCTCCATTTTGAGATGAACCCCGGGGCGTTCCCTTCGCAACGCTCCAGAGTGGCATTTATGATGTCACACTTGACAGGGCGGGCAGCTGCATGGGTGGCTGCGGTGTGGGATCGGAATTCACAGATCTGTGACACGCTTGAACGTTTTTCTGCCGCTCTGAAGAACATCTTTGATCATATGACACCCAGTCGAGAAGCAGCACGAGCATTGAAGAGATTAGTCCAAGGCGGGAGGACAGTTTCGGACTACGCCATAGATTTTCGCATATTAACCACCGACAGAGGATGGAATGAGTCCGCACTGATCGACGTCGACAACACGGGGAATATGGCGATTCATCTTCCCGCCACGATAGATGGCAGAGCAAGAGCAAGATACGTCGCTTCCGGGTTCTAGAGATGAGCTGAGACAGCACAGACTCATCAGACTCAGTCCTGAGGAATGACAACGACAGATTCAGGAAGGAAGCTGCTTGTACTGTGGGTATATGGGTCATATGGCTCTCAACTGTCCGGTAAAAGAACAAACACTGATGACGGAAAAAACATCACTGAGTCCAGGTAATCCAAGTTTGTTTCCCTGAAAATTAACCCCAATACTTCTCCAGCACAAGAACAACAGTTTGAATTGTGATGCTTTCATAGACTCTGGATCTGATCTTAATTTCCTGTCCTGGGAATTAGCCAAGAGACTAGGGGTAAACCAGACCCCAGTGGACACTCCATTAAAGGCCCGGGCCATTAATGGGGAACCCTTGTTTAAAGTAACCCACATGACCGGCTCACTTCATCTCGAGATTGCTAATCATCATGAAATAATTCATTTCCATTTATTTGACTCTCAGATATGTGTTTTGGGGCTCCCCTGGCTTGTTAAAAACTATCCAAAAGTAGAATGGGGGTCTGGAAGGATTGTTGGATAGGAGGATACAGGTATAAGCTGTATCCTCCCCACCGGACTATGACCTGAAGGGGGTGCCTGAGTGTTATCTGGATCTTAAGAAGGTTTTCAATAAGGCAAAAGCCACATCACTTCCTCATCACCGTTCTTTTGATTGTGCTATAGATCTCATTCCTGGAGCTAAGCTACCCAAGGGGAGATTATATTCTATTTCTGGTCCTGAACGCAAAGCTAAGGAAGACTATATCACTGAGTCCTCACAGTCTGGTCTGATACGTCCCTCTTCTTCACCGGTTGGGGCAGGGTTTTTTTTTTGTGTCCAAGAAGGATGGGTCCCTATGACTCTGCATTGACTATTCTGCCCTTAATGAAATCACAGTTAAGAAGCGTTATCCACTACCCCTTATCAACACGGCGTTCGAACAATTGCAGTCTGCATGCATTTTTACCAAACTAGATTTACACAAGTAAATCTAGTACTAATACTAACTTAGTACTAGAACTAACTTAGTACTAATTTATTTCCAACAAAAACTGCCAATAAAAACTCAGGAATATTATTATCTTTAATTCTTACCAGAAAAACCCACAACGGGAAAATAATATACTTTAACTATAAATCAAAATCACTTAAATGAGGAACATTATCAATTTAGAGAATACTAAACCACAAGCTACTCTATCAATACAAGCAAAAAGCGCTCTAAAGAGGTTAATCTATAAATT
>JAPTHA010189750.1:0-12005 GCA_029814585.1 Gymnapogon annona | reverse complement strand
CATATCAATGTAAACAGTACTATAAATAGAGAGAATACTGCACATCAATGTGAACAGCACTATAAACAGTGCAAATAACACATATCAGTGTAGACAGTAGTCAGCACTATAAACAGTGAAAGTACCACGTATCAATGTAAAATAGTACTATAAACAGTGAGAACTGTACATCAGTGTAAACAGCACTACAAACAGTGAAAACACTATACCTTTGATAACTTTTTTTATTTCAGGCAACAACATATTTTATACTTTACAATTTCCATACAAAATTTCGGATGAAGGTTCGGCTTTTTTTTTTTTTTTTTAATTAAGGAAAACATAAATACAATATATTTTGCCTGAAAGGGAGTGGGAAGAAGTAATACACTTATAAACTCCCACCCCCATCTTCAAGTCATAGAAGAAAAAAAAGAACAAAGGACAAACAAATAAAAAAAGAACAAACAACTTTAACAGCTTCCGCCAAGAAAGAAACAAAACAATTTAAATTGACCTTCTATTGTTCGAGTAGGTAAGGTGCAGAATACTATATAGATCTATACCAACAATGTTGGCAGACTATCCACGATGGTTACCGTCAAAATTTCCTTGCAGTCTCTACGTGTGTGATGATATGATATGTGCTGAAAAAACCTGACCGTTGTCTTCTCTCATGTATGGTGACAATACCATACTTTTGAATTTTGATTTGAAGAGATGAATATTTGGGCATTGTTTGAGATCTGATCCCAGATGGTTGTTAAATATGGTAAAAGTAATGAACAGTATAGTAATAGCAGTGCATGATAATCTAAATAATATTTTGCTTTATTAATGATTGAAATACTTTTAGAGACTTTATCTTGTATGTGTCTTATGTGTGATTTCCAGTTTAATTTGTTATCAATAATTAATCCCAAGAATTTAATTTCTGACACGATATCTAAATCAACACCATCAATATTTATTAGTTAAAATTTATATTATAATGACAAAAAATATAATTTAGTTTTATTTAAATTTAAAGATAACTTATTACTATCCATCCATATTTTAAATTTTATTAATTCCTTATTTACAATGTTAATTAAATCATTAAAATAATCATTTGAATAAAATATGTTAGTGTCATCTGCAAATAGAATTAATTTGAATAATTTAGATACCTGAAATATGTCGTTAATATACAAAATAAACAGCTTAGGACCCAACACAGATACTTGTGGGACTCCACAACCAATACCCAAATATCCAGATGTATATTCTCCCATCTTTACATACTGCTGGCGTTCAGTTTAAATAGCTTTGGATCCAGCTCAGAGCCACTCCCCTGATGCCATATCGTTCAATTTTTTTTAAAATAAAATGCCATGATCCAAATATCAAAAGCTTTTTTCAAGTCAATGAATATACCAACTGCAATTTTTTTTTTTTTGTCTACACTATTTGTTATCTCTTCCACTGCATCGATTATGGCCATTGATGTTGACCTTGCTGTCCTAAAACCATATTGATTTTGATTAATTCAATTGCATTTGACTATAAAGTTTTCTAGTCTACTGTTGAATAACTTCTCTAATATTTTTGAAAATTGGGGGAGCAGAGAGACAGGTTTATAATTATTAAAGATGTGCTTATTTCCATTTTTATAAAATGGTAATACTTTTGCAATTTTCATTTTGTTTGGGAATGTTCCCGTTTGAAATGGGAGGTTACATATATAGGTTAAGGGTTTAACAATACTAGATACAATTTGTTTAATTAATAACATATCTATGTCAAAACAATCAGTTGACGATTTATTTCTGCACTTGTTCACAACATCTATAATTTCTGCATCTGTTACTCCCTACAAAAACATTGTTGTTGGATTTATTTCTATTAAAGAATCTGCTCTGTTACTATTACATTGAGGAATTTTTGATGCCAAGTCTGGTCCGACATTGACAAAAACACATTAAAACTATCTACAACTTCAGTCATATTATAATTATCAATGTTTCTATCAGTAAAATAGTTTGGATATGAATTATTTTTGTATTGCCTTTAATTACACTGTTTAGTATTCCCCATACCTCCTTAATATTGTTCCTATTTTTATTTAATAAATTAGTATAATATAATTTTTTCCTAGTTCTTAATATTTTGGTAAGCTTATTTTTCTATGTTTTATTTCGATGTTCAGAATCCTCGGTTCTTAATCTAATAAATTGTTTATATAAAGTTTTTTTTTTTTTTTTATAAGCGTTTTGTAAACCTTTCGTTAACCATGGGCATTTTACAACCATATTGTTTCTATTAACTTTACGGACTGGACAATGTCTATTATATGAAGAATTAAAGATTTCTAAAAATGTATCAAAAGCAATATCCACATCATTTATCTTACACACAGCATCCCAATCTTGTTTTCTTAAATCATTGTAAAGTGAATTAATTGAGTCTTCTGTTCTTACTCGTTTATACCAATACTTTTGTGTTGATTTGAGATGGTTACCATTGCCATCATACAATAAGACCGGTAGATGGTCAGTTACATCACAAATCAACAAGCCACTGACCTGTGTTGACTCCATATTATTTGTGAAAATGTTGTCAATGAGTGTAGCGCTGTACGATGTAATTCTACTAGGTCTGGTAATTGCTGGATGTAAACCCATACTATACATCCTACTCAAGAAGTCATCAGTTGTTTTATGGTTACTTGAATAAATCAAGTCAATATTGTAATCTCCACAGATGAATATTTTTTTATTACTTATTACTGAGAATGTTTTTTCCACCCAATTTATGAACACTTCTACACATGAACCCGGTGACCTATAAAGACAACTAAGTATAACATTTTTCTTTCTTTCATTGATAATTTCTATTGATAAGCATTCAAGAATGTCATTTATTGTTCCTGTCATATTTTCTAATATTTTGTACTTATATTTTTTATGTACATATATAGCCACTCCTCCACCTGCCTTGTCTGTTCTGTTCACATAGTTTAAATTATTGTCCTTTTTCTTGGTTAAACCATGTTTCGGAGATAGCTATAATACTAAATGAATGCACAAGTTGTTGTAAATAGTCTGTGATTGCATTGAAATTTGCATACATCTACTATTGAAGTGGATAATAGAAAATTTACCTTACCGGAGTTGATGACATGAACAAGGGCAGAGATGCATAGTTCTGGAGCTGAGATGTAACCGTCATCGTAGGCATCGTTAGCATAACGAATTAGCTGCTAACCGCTATCCATTAGCCTAGCTGCCACAGATAGCAACAGCTCACTCACATGCACATCCAGTCCTCCCCCCTTCTCCCCCTCATTCTTCGTCAGCCTTCACAGCAGAAAACCAACCAAAAACCAACAGTCCCATTGAGACCTGATCCAGAAGTCGTTCACAGCTGGGCCGCACAGCTTAGCACCCGCGCCGCAGCTCGTTAGCCGTTAGGGTCCCATTGTGGTGGTGAAACGGATTTGATGTGTTCCTGAGTTCATTCTATTTAAAAGTTGTGATTCGTTGTCTTTGTATTAGTGTACATAGATACTCTATGTCGTTGGCTGACTGGCTGGTATTATTCATATTTATTCAGTTCCTCTATGTCTTTGATAACTAGTACTTTAGCCTCTTCAGGTGCTCCTTTCAGTTTGATAAATATTTTACAATTCATTACCCAAGTGCTCTGTATTTTATTTTGTTTCTTTAGGAATCTTGCTTTTTTTGCTATTTCGGCATTCTTTTTGATTAAGTGATCATTCAAATAGACGTTAGTGCCTTTTAGCTTTTTTCCTTGTTTCATCAGTGTGGTCTTATTTTTTCTGCTAACCAACCTCAATATGACAGTTGGTGCGTTGCTCTTGTTCGTGGGAAGAGGGTGACAAGCTTCAATTGTGTCCACATCCAGATGTATGTCCCTGGTCGCGAGAAAAGCTATGACCTGTTGTTCCGCAGAGCTCACCTCCAGCTCACTGGGTTCCTCTCTGCTACCATCAGACACTGAATGCGCGTAAGTGCGAGGTTTTATCTTAAGTCCAGTCACTATCACATTGTTCATTCTTGAGTGTTGCTCCAAATCGTCCACTTTTCTTTTCAGAGCTACTATTTTCTTGTCCTTCTCCTCCAATCGAACACGGAGCTCCGCAACCTACTCCACAAGTCTGAGAATACTGTCTTGTTTTTATTGCACTTATGTCCTGCAACAGAAAGTCGAGAGTCTTTCAGATATCCTCCGTCTCCTCCATCATTATATTTTTCTTTGGTGGCATGTTGATGAGTTTCCTTAGGTAGCTGCTGGAGCCTGGGCCTGGTGGTGGCTAGTAGCTGCTGGAGCCAGGGCCTGGTGGTAGCCGGTGGTAGCTGGTGACTGCTGGAGCCTGGGCCTGGGGATGGCTGCTGGAGCCTGGGACTGGTGGTAGCTGCTGGAGCCTGGGCCTGGTTGTAGCTGGTGGTTGTTAGAGCCAGGGCCTGGTGGTGGCTAGTAGCTGCTGGAGCCTGGGCCTGGTGACAGCTGCTAGAGCCTGGGGCTGGTGGTAGCTAGTACTTCGTCATTTGACATCAGACGGACTTCCTGGTCCCACAATGCATTGCGCGTCCAAAAGGCGCTTCAAAATAAAAGCCACTTAACAATAGAGGTCTATATGACTAAACCAACTGCACTGTATTTTAACTTATAAACGGATTATTCTAATCATGAATTATTCATTACTTATTTAAACAATTAAAGAACAAATATATCTGAGGGCAAAACAGGAGCTCCAACACTTTTTTGGCCTGACCTTCATCACAGCTTTGGTGAAGAAACCAAGACTAGAAAAGTATTGGTCCCTGGATGACATATATGGTCACTGGATGACATACATTTAATATGAGGCCATATGTTGGAGAAGCCAGCACGCTTCCAGAAATTGTGTATGACCTCATACACAGGTCAAGAGCACACAGTTTTTATGGACAATTTTTATAATTCTGTATCCCTTTGCGAAAAGAAAAAAAAAACAAATGTCTGTGGGACACTCCGCAACAACAGGGCAGAACCTAGTTGCATCAGGGACCTCAAGAAGAGTGACCTCGCAGGGGGAAGGGTTACTAGACACAACGGCAAAGTCATGGTGTTGGCGTGGCTGGAAAAAAGGATTGTGAAAATGGTGACCACCTGCCACCAGGATACTATGCAATCGGTTGAGGTGTGGCAAAAAAAGCAGAAGAGTAGGGTCCCCCAACTGAAGCCACAGTGTGTAGTTTCAATGAATCAATGAATGGGGTAGACAAACTTGACCAGAAATTTCGTACTACCCCTTCATGAGGAAGTCATTGAACTGGCCAAAGAAGTTTGTCATGTACGTATTCCAGCTGGCAATGTTCAATTATTTTATTCTATATAAAACAGCAAACCCAGGGCAATGCAAATCCCTCATGGATTTCGTTGAAAAAGTGGTGAAAACATGACCACAAAAAGGGATTTGCCTCCAATAAGGGCACCACCCTGCACCAATCATGCGAGCCAGCTAGATGGGGATCTGAGCCGGCATGAACTGGAACTGCTGATGCCAACGGAAAAAAAAGGAAAGGCCAGCAAGGAGGTGCAGGGCCTGTGCAAACAGGGGCCAGCGCAGTGAAACAAGACTGTGGTGTAAAGCTTGCCGTGTCCCCTTGCACCCAGGAAAGTGCTTCACCACTTACCACAAAAAAAAAATTCCATTTAGGTGAAGCGCGCACACACACACACACACACACACACACACACACACATACACACACACACACACACACACTCACTTTTGTGTTTATGTCATGTTTTTTCAATTTCCAAATGACATTTCGGTTCCAGGCCCACTGTGGGTGTCTGTGCAATGACAATAAAATAAGTCTAACATACACGTGCACACACACCTGGATGTGCACACACCACACATGTACGCGTGCGAACATTGTTGTCAAAATGTTTTCTCAAAAGTTGTTCAGAAAGATTTTGTCAATTTGTATACAGCTATATTTCTTGTACGTGTGAATAAAAATATATATTTTTCAATCAAAAATCTCTATCTATAGTTTAGATGTGTGAGGTGTCACTAAATGATTATTGACGTCAAAGTCACTGATCAGCTTGAAATTCCTCTTTGCACAAAAACTCATTTTCTCCACTTCTTGGTCAAAAACCTGTGTTTTCGCTGAAACCACCCTATGTTCTACAATCAATTGCTTGAGAACCAAAACCAAGGTTAGAAACAATTTTTTTTCCTGATGAAAGATGGGAATCTACACTTTATTTTGATGTGTTTGCCATGTTTATATAGACAAAAAACTCAATATTCTGTGGGCCTTCAAAAATAAGTGAAAATGCTCTAAAACCTCTGGCAGTCTAGGGTATTACACTGGGAAAACAGGCCGGCAGTGAAAGAGTTAATGAGGCCGACGATGGCAGAATCATCAGATAATGTCTGTAGGTGACATGACGGTGTTCGATGTAAGAAGTCCGCAGTGTAGAGGGTGAAGAGGAACGGCGCCAGTACCGTTCCCTGGGGGGCTCCTACACTGCAGAGAACCGTATCTGACACACAGCCCGGGGTCCTCACATTGGAGAGGTGAGGTAGTCCATAATCCAGTCAGTGAGGTGGTGGTCCACCCCTGACCGGGCCAGCTTGTCCCTCAGGATATCTAGCCTGAGGGTATTAAAAGCACTCCTCAGGTCCAGGAAGAGGACCTGAACAGAGCTCCCAGGTGACTCCAGGTGAGACAAGGCTCTCCAATGCCAGGCTGATACGCAAACTACAGCGGGCCCATCATTTCATTGTTTGGTATAATGGTACTCAATGATGTTATACCTTTTTTAATCCATGATTGAAATCTGGAAACGAATAAGTAGAAAGTCAGAAGTCAGGAAAGAATCCAAATGGAGATACAGTTTGAACAGAGGCTTACAGTTTATTGAAGAGTGAATATTGTGGTTAATCACAAAAACGAACTCGGTGGCTAACAAAGTCCAATAATCCAAAGACAGGTTTGGGTCAGGCCCAGGTTCGGAATCAACAGCAGAAAATAGACGGGCCAAAGATACCGAAGGGCGAAGGCAACATTGTGGTGAACGGCAGTTGATGGTCTGGGTTCCGGGGTTAACAGTCCATGAGGCAACAGTATCAGTAAGGGGGCAGGTGGAGAAAACATCTAGGGTCCTGGCGAGGGTCTAAACCAGTGGTTCTTAATCTTGTTGGAGGTGCCGAACCTCACCAGTTTCATATCCACTTTCAGCGACCCTTCTTTAGTGAAAAATAAAATGTTGGTCGAACACCAAATTGATTGAGTACAGAATTAATTTTCCCCATTTGAAATAATAGAAATAAAATTTAATTCATTCTTGAGTGTGAAATATCTTCCCATTTTATAATAGTAACGTTATTTATACATCACATTAAACAGAAATAAAGTAACGATAACAAATTGTATCGTAATTGTTTGACCATCACAACAGGAACCCAGACACCTCTCCTGCTCCACCTGTGTACAACAACCCACTACAGCTGCAACCACACCAGGTCAACGCAAGGAAAGGACCTGGTCCAGACGGCATCCCGGGGTGGGTATTCAAGGACTGTGCAGACCAACTAGCGGAGGTATTTACAAACATCTTTAACCTCTCACTACAGCAGTCTGCCGTTTCCATCTGCCTCAAATCAGCTGTCATCATTCCCATACCCAAGACGAAGACAGTGAACTGCATGAACGACTATCACCCGATTTCCCTCACCCCCATCATCACAAAATGTTTTGTTCCTTTCCTCCATAAAGTCAGTTATCGCTGCTGATCTGGACCAACACCAGTTTGCCTACTGGGTGAACAGGTAGAGGATGGATGGACAGAGGATGCTGTCATGATTGCCTTCCTTAAGCTCTCACTCACCTGGGCCAGAGTAACACCTACATGATGATGCATTTTGTGGATTTCAGCTTCATATTTAACACTGTCATCCCTCAAAAACTGGTCATGAAACTGAGGAACCTGGGCTTGGGCAGTTCACTGTGCACATGGATATTGGACTTCCTCAGGAACAGACCTCAGCGAGTCAGGTTTGGGAACCACACTTCCTCCATACTCACCCTGAACACTGGAACACCACGGGGTTGTGTCCTGGGCCCCTCCTCTGCTCCTACTTCACACAGGACTGTTTCCCCATACATCCCACAAACACCATCGTGAAGTTTGAGGACGACATCACCATTTTTGGACTGATCAAAAACAATGAGGAGTCAGCCTACAGGGAGGAGGTCACTTGACCGGGTAGGGCTCACAAATCAACCTGGACTTACATACAACAAAAACCAAGGAAATAATGGTGGATTTTAGGAAGTCCAGGAAGGCTGTGCTCCCAACCCTATTAAAGGACAGGAGGTTGGGGTGCGCTAGTGAGCAGCGCATGGAGTAGACGTGCCAACTTGTAAAATAACTTTTTTTAGCAGTCCTTCTGTCTTTTTTCTTAATTATTCATCTTAAGAAGACATTTTTTTGACATTTTGGGGTCGCACTGTGGATATTTTATGATAAAATGCCGACGTCAAAAAAGCCCATTAACGCTGATGCATTCAGGCAGCCCAAAGCTAATACTAGCGAGGCTAGCAATGACTTCTCACGTCAAGCTGCAAGTGATGAGTTGGAGGATCTGACACAAATCTGGGAAAAGATCTGTGACAAAATTTTGAAAGCCATCAATGACAGTCTTGATAAATTAGAACAAACTCTCCAAGTGCTCCAAAGCTCCCAACATGAATTGGCGGATAAAGTGGAAGTGGAAGTCCTGCAACAAGAAGGCTGTATTGAGTGTTTGGAGAAATCACTGTGTAAATTGAGAGATGAAAACAGTGCTCTCAAGCTCAAGGTGGACGACCTGGAGGGACGGTTGCGTTGTAATAATATTAAGATTATGGGCATTCCTGAACAAGAGGAGGGGAGCAGGCCAGTGGAGTTCGTGGGGGCGCTGATCCCGCAGCTTCTTGAGGAGGCCAATTTCGAATCAGCGCTCATTATTGGCTGTGCACATTGGACCGCGCGGCCGTCAGAAGGAGCCAAGCCCCGCGCCATCATCACTCGGGTCCATTTCTACCAAGAAAAGGAACGTATATTGCATCTCCGGAGAGAACGGCAGTTGGAGTATAGAGGCCATAAAGTGTTCATCTTTCCAGATTATACATCAGAGGTGATGCAATGGGAATTCAACGAAGTTCTGTGCAAACTGCGGGAGCTTCGGATGGCACACAGCCTTCTCTTTCCAGCGAGGCTTTGAGTCAAGCATAACGGTTAGGTTAATGTTTTTACAGCTCCTGATAAGGTAATGTCTTTTGTGTATATTGACTTGAGAAATGCATCCAAAGATATTCCGTGATGCAGAGGCTAATGGGCAGATGTTGAATGAAGGCTGCATTAAGCTTTTTTTTTCTCTTTAACTGTTAGAGACTGCTAATCTGTTTAATTTATATTGAATATATTTAATTGGCAGTGGAGCTGGGCAAGCTTTTTGTAACTTGACATCAACTACTGGGAGCGTGTCTTTGAACGTGCGTTTAGTGGTCCCAGGTCTGGAGGGAGACACTGTGCTTCCCTTGGGGTAGCATATTGAGGGTGGGTAGGGAATATGTTTTTGTATATTTTTGAATGTGTTGTTCCTTGGTGTATATATTTTGTTTATTTTATTTTATGCTATTCGGGATGTCTGCCAGAATGTCTTTATTTCTGAGTTTATGTCAATAACTGGTAAAGCTAGACATAGATAATAATACCAATAATAATACCAATAATATAACATTGGTATCATGGAATGTCAGGGGTCTCTGCCATCCGGTTAAGAGGGGTCATGTTTTTTTCACATCTGAAGTCACTGAAGGCTAATATAATTTTTCTTCAGGAAACACATATTGGTTCATCCGAACAGCACAGACTCAGAACAAAGTGGATCTCTCAAGTTTTTCAAGCACCTTTCAATCGTAAGGCCAGAGGTGTTGCTATTCTTTTTCAGAAAAATTCCTTTTTGTCTAGATTATATGATTGCAGCTCCATATGGGAGATACCTTATTATCTCAGGTTGTATAAATTCTTTTCTAATAAAATTGCTCAACCTTTATGGCCCCAATAATGATAATCCTGATTTTTTTTTCTTAAAATGTTTGATATGATACCAGCTACTTGTACTAATATCATTATCGGTGGTGATTTTAATTGCTATCTGGATCCTGTCTTGGACAGACTCTGGACAAACCATGTCCTGTCTATAGCTTTATCCTATTGCACGGGAATCTTTGAAATTACATTTCAGAAATTACATTTCTGTTAACAGTATTTATATTCTTTATTTATATTATTCACCATATAGTTGGTGTACATGGTAAAGTTGTTAGATGTATACACCTAGACCAGGGGTCGGCAACCTGCAGCTCTGGAGTCACATGTGGCTCTTTCACCCACTCCTTGTGGCTCCCTGGAGCATTTTCAAAAATATATGAAAATGGAAAAAGATGGTGGGGGGGATATATTTTTTATATTTTTAATATGGTTTTTGTAGGAGGACAAAGATGACACAAATATTTAACATTTTCCAATGCTGTAAAAATGTTTAGAATAAATATAAAATTTCAACATTTCCGTCAACGAAGAGTTGCGTCACAGCCTGCAACACACGTTTCAGCGGTGCATGTGGCTGTTGTAAACAAACCGGCGGGTGTTTACAACCGGAGGGTTCAAGGAAGAAGTTGTCAAATAACAAAAAAGTAATTTCTAAAGACATTTCCAGAGAAGGCATCCTACATCTGTCACATCCGCTGCGAGCTGTTAGTGTGGGTTTGCTTTTCCCTGTTTATTTTGACGTGTTCCCTCTTGTATCTGGTCTGTTGTCGCTGCCTCCAGCTTTCCCGCCGTTACAATTATCTATCTCCACCCATATTTATTTCACCTGTGTCTAATTTCCATCTGTGGCTTATTTAAATCCCTGCTTGTCTACCTCTTGTTGCTAGTTCATATTTTCGTG
The DNA here is from genome assembly GCA_029814585.1 of Gymnapogon annona. Taxonomy (NCBI): domain Eukaryota; kingdom Metazoa; phylum Chordata; class Actinopteri; order Kurtiformes; family Apogonidae; genus Gymnapogon; species Gymnapogon annona. The sequence goes on along the minus strand of JAPTHA010189750.1, from coordinate 1,018 downwards.
TACTTGTGATACTTATCCGCATTCTTTGATTCTGATTACCTGGACCCGAACCTCGCCTGAACCTTTGGACTCTGCGTTTTTGCCTTGCCCCCTTTGTACTGTTGCCTGATCGGACTGCTACTGGATCTTGACCTCATCGCCTGGAAAGCTGGACCATCGTCTCAGCCTACCTCTGCCTGGTTTTATTTTTTGTACTGGATTTGTTTAATAAAACAGACTTCTCCCTTCACATCAACCTCAGCAGTTAGATCCGCTTTTTGACTCGCCTGACAACATCTGAAGCCGACCAACCAGTGGAGGGACCCTAACCCGACCACCCACTGGAGGGACAGTAAGAGTGCAATTACAGGACTTCTGGAGAAGTTAGAGGAGCAAAGATACATTTAAGTAGTGGAGAGCAACTCCACTACTGCTGAGAGTTTTGTTGCACCCCAATGCAGAAATAAAGTCAAAATGGGCAGAAATGATAAACACAAATATGCCAACAAGACAGTTTCACGAAAATATCACAGCAGCTATTTTCGGACTTCAAAAACAAAACCGAGGTAATACAGAAAATGAAAAATGCGTCTCTCCGCAAATGGAAACATGACCAATCAACAAATAAAGGGACATGAATTCAGCTCCAGTAACTCAACTACCTGTTATGAGTCTGCATAACAGCGCCGTTATGCAGGTATGTAACTCTGATTGTCTTGTTATGGAGGTTCGAGGACTGCGTTTTTCCCTAAAAAATGACAAAAAATTGATTTCTTGTTTGTATTTCTATAATTTCACAATCAACAAAATGTAAAAATTCACATTAAAATTGTAATGAACGTTAAACTGAAAACACCAAACATCAAATAGCACTATTAGGTTGACAATCACTGTTAGTGTAGTGGTAGGTATCCCTGCTTGTCAGATGGTAGATGTGGGTTCAATTCCCTGATTGGGAATCGGAAATTTTGGAATTTCCCGCTGCAGGAAAAGTAAACATTTAATCATGAATGCTCATTATGTATTTGTAGCACACTTA
>JAPTHA010189739.1:0-12009 GCA_029814585.1 Gymnapogon annona | reverse complement strand
CGTACACATATAAAATTCCCTAACAAATTCAGAAGCCTCACTACAATAAACTCAATTTAAAAATTAATCATTCTAAACATATCCTAACATATCAGTTGAGAGTACTGATTTTGTGAAACAATATTTGAACAAGTCAAATCTGGAACAATTTTTTTTTCAGTTTCACTTCTGGGAGCTGCTGTTGTTTTAGGTTGTCAGTGTGAAATTATGTAAATAATACACAGTTAAGATATCAGAAGGTCGATGTACTGTGGCTAAATCACCGGCAGTTTTTTTTTTTATGTGTCTTGGAAATATAAATACAGTATCAGAGGCCTAAAACAGCACTTTTACAACATTTGTCCATTCATTTTGCACATTTGAGAGTGTGTTACTGTGTCTTTCAAGGGGTCTGACCATCTACACTAATAGAGATTGTGTGATTACAAAACTACTTGTTGTTTAGATTAAAAGCTGCAAGAGAGACTCCCAGAACCTGAGTTAGGAGTAAATTTAATATTGTCTCGGGAAAAAAAATAGAAAAATTACAAGACAAAGAATAAGAAAAAGCAAACGTCTGTTAGAAAATGAGTGAAGATAGAAAGAAAAACAATGTTCATTTCTGCTCATGTGTGTAGCCATGTATGTGTTCCTCTTGTACGGTGCTTTAATTTGTTGTTTTGAGCGACGTCTTCTGTAGCTATGTGAAGTACGTGCTCTCCGTTGTGGAACAAAGTGGCAAACGCAGCAGTTTGTTTGTGAATACTTTGCATAAGGTGGGATTAGAAAACAAATTTTTATAATTACCTATATCCCCACAACAATCAAAGTTCACGTTCCATGAGTCACCGCATTTCACCTCTGTCATTTAAAATTCATTTACTTCCCACGATAGGAGGTTTAGGAATGCAGATCATATTGCGCACCTGTCTAGGCGCCAAAAAAAAGGCCCACGCTCCTCTTTGCTATTATGGTGATTCCGTGGAACCCTTTGGCACACCTTGAAACCCAGGAGCATCGGGACTTCATGCCTGGTGCTCGGCCAAAAGCACACCTGCTGTATGCCCGTCACACCCCGTTACTGGAAGCTAATGTAGAGCGTGGGTGTGGAGTTCACAAATTCTTTACCTGATTTGTTGCTCTTGCAGCATATTTTTAAGAATTCCGTGACTCAACTGTAATTATCTGGAATAATCGAATTGAAGTTCAAGTTTGATTGTTGTCCATACGCGTTTACTCAACCACATACTTTTCTAGTGAGTACACAGTTGATGTGTGTTAACAATCCCATGCCCATGCTCAAGACCTCCAACCTGCAGTTTTGATGTTCAGGGTTCCCTCACTTCCTGCGCAGGCTTATTTTTAGACAACTAATGATCATTACACACTAATGAAAACACAATGGGATATATTAGATTAAAGGTTTGGAATATACTACATTTCAAAAATATTACAAATGAATACCACTATTACTACAACTATTACTACTGATAATAATAATAAACTTGATTTGCATTGCACCTTTCATACAAGAATTGTAGCTTCAAAGTGTCTCACATCAGTTATAAGAAATTAAATAACCTTTTCGTAAAAAGACATAGACATAGATGAAATAAGAAATAATTAATATTTGATTACACACTAATTAAGAAAAGTTCAATAAGATCTAAACTACAAGAATTAAAATGAAATTTAAACAAAATTGCATAAAATGGCTTAAGACGGGTGAGATAAGAAATACATTAATATTTGATTACATACTAATAAAACCCAACAAGATAAAAGTACACGAAGTAAAATGAAATTTCAACAGAATTGCATCAACAGGAGTGACAGTACAGAACTACAGAGCACAATTATACAAGAAAAAAAATGAAATGTTAACTAAATTAGATAACACGGGTGAAAGAGATGCAATAAAAGGTGACCATACATGAAATGAAATATATCAAATTTCAATAAAATGGAATAAAGACAGTGCACATTCTGGGTCAGTGTTTGCAACCCTATTTTTTTTAAATCTCCCTTCAAAAGCCAATGAAAATAAAAATGTTTTTCATTTTGTAAGGAAAGATCTTGACGACAGACCCAGACGCAGACCAATCTCGATTTCAAAATGAGTGTTTTACTTTCCAATAATTACCGTTACAATTTGTCAATGGTTTTCGATTTAACAAAAAGCACCACACAAAAATATGTGATTAATAATTAACTAAAATTTCCCACAATGGGTAAATCATAAATCCAAAACTATAAATCAAAATCACTCTCACGAGGAAAATACATACAGAATTTAGAAAAATGTCCAAAAAATCAAGTAACAACACTAGAACAAACTTTAACATAAATAAATCTTTAGAAATTAACTAATAGCACGAGGCATACCCACACACAAAATCAAGTCAAGGCAAAATGAGGAATGCTTCTCAGACAAGACGCTCAACAATCTGACAAAGGACACGGGAACACGAACAGACTTATATACAAGAGGATTTCAGCAGGTGCGACACATTAGGATGATTAGTAACGAAACACAAGTGGGAAGGGAAACTGAGTGTGAAGCTACCAATCACATAAGGAGAGAAACACAGGACCAGACAGGAAATCACAAAATAAAATCGGAAACAAATGAACAGAGCTTGACAAGACATGAATCATAACACATTTGATTTTAAATATATTCATTGAGCTGGCTTCTCTAATGTACTTCAGAATTGTATTCCACAGTTTTGGTGCATAGTTAGCCAAGGTTGTGTCCCCAATTTTCTTTGTGATATTTCTGTGAGTTGCTATAGTAGCCCTGCGTTGGATGACCTTAATGTTCTAGTTTGTACATAATTGATCAGTGAGTTTGCAATGTAGATAGGACCTGTTCCACTTAAGGCTTTGTAATTGAGGAGTAGTATTGTAAAATCGATTCTGTAGGTAATGCGCTCTGTCCTCTTGGTTTGAGTTAGTAATCTAGCGTCAGTGTACTGCTTCTAGAATTTTAAGGGATGAATTTTCTCAGGTTCGCATCCCAACGATTGGAGTCATTTTCACTGCTGTTTAAACTGTAGGTAAAACGTGAAAAAAAAACCCTGATTCTATTCTTTGCAAAATCAGTAAAAAGAAGAAAACTCTACATTTCAAGGGATATTACTGAAGCAGAATCATGAATGAGCTGTAGCTTGTAAGTCAGCAGCACATCCATGTGTATGTGTGAAATTGTCATTGTACGCCATTTATCCTGTGGTGATGGTAGGAGTGACCATAAGAGCAGCTTTAGCTCAGTTACCGGGACAAGGAAGGCGGCACTGCTCCCTCCCCTTCAGTTGGATAATCTGATTACTCACCGGATGTGATTCACCCAAGTAACTCTGTTAGAGAGAGGGTTCTGTTGTCTAAATGTTTGGTCAGTAATGTGTAATGTTTGGAGGACTGTGTGCTTGTGAGATAAATAATTTCATTTTAGCCTCAGCTTGACTTGGACGAGCCCCCCTTTTTGAACCCTCACTTAAGGAAATGGTAAAGGGAAATTTTTTTTTTTTTGCGCAATTAGTGGTGGGATTTTCGAGTTTCTTAAAACCACAGAGACCAGTCTGTTATTGTGAATGTGGACAAGGCTAAAGAAAAAGCATGGTTCGGGATGTCATCTGGGTATAATATTAAAAGGCTGCATGGAGTGTTTAGCACATGATGCCAAATATTTGCACATATCATACATGGATGTAAATCATTGATATATACATATACAGTATATATATAAAAAAAGGCTAACACACCAAGTATAGGTAGAGAAGATGATGACTAGATAAAAAGCCAATGCAAATAAATGTATTGGAAAACAATTTAGCAATTTATTTTGTATTTGTGTGCGGAACACAATTAAAAGTAAAATCTGACAAGCAATTAGAAGAGTTAATTCCAGGGTCAAAGGCTTTTTCTTAGTTTTTTTGACAAAATACTTGTTGTATCAGCTCCTCAGGTAGTGTGTTATTGTGTAAAATACAAAATCTGTGAGTCAGAGTTGGAAGTCGTGACAACAATGACGTTATGATGGTGATGGTTAACACGTCAAATACATATTTATAGGAAACTTGTGCTATGAGCTTTAGAACTGAGGAGGGATTTTCCTGTTGCTGAAAATTGACACGTTGTGCAATAATTTAATTTTCAGTTGCAACATTTACAAGGTAACCAGTGGAAAGTTCCTGTTTACATTGGATAGTAATCCGCAAAAAGAATGTGCTCTTGCAGGTGTTTGATTAGTTACCACAGGTTCTTGGTGTGATGTTTCACTGCATTTTCCCACTAACTGTTTACTGTTAGAGAGCTATCAGTCATCATGAAGAAGTGGTATCTGTGTATGAATTTACTGACTAGTCAGACAGACGTCCGCTGGCAGTCACTACAGCTGTTTGTATGAATGCTTCTATTCTATGCTTAACTAACAAAACTAATTTTTGAAGCCATTATTGGTTCCATCAGCTACAGTGACTATTTCCTCTTTCTTCATTTTCTTCATCTTATATCACATGTATGATATTCACATTATCGCATAGCTTTATTTAAAACTTGTGTCTTTATTGTGCACAAAAGACATTTTATATGATTTTTAGAGATATTGCATTAGAAAAGGTTTTTGGAAAATGGCAAAAAAAAAGTTTCAACAAAGAAGTATAATGCTAAATAGGTAAATAGGAAGCTTTCACTCTTTTGAGGTGCATCATCTTTTTAGGTTAGATTAGAGATATCTTTATTCATCCCACTCGGCCAGTGTCTTCAAAAATATTCCCATAAAACATGTTGTATTCTTAGTCGTTGGATCGATCAATGAAGACGCCAAATTGTCTTTCACATTGATCCACTTTGGATAGAAAACAGCATCAGAATGCTCTGTTTTTTATGTTTACTAGAGCCATGGATAAGGTACCTCTCACCCATGATACTATGAAATGCTTTTCTATGCCTGAGACTCACAGTTTTATGGAAACACAGGATGATGATTTAGTTTGGACAAAGGCAGCCATAGTGCATCACCAGCAGATGATCATTCTCCTCTTTGTTTAGACTTTTCTTTTCTTTTTTCTCTTATGTTCTTTTGTTTTCTTTTTCTCTTTTCTTTTCTTGTCTCTACTCATCCTGATGGACACTGGAATTTTCCTCAGGGATGTATTTAGGTCTGAATTAAATGGGATAAAAGAGTAGCTGAGTGTCGTCCAGGTTTATTCCTCTCTTACTTCTTGCCTTCTGTCCATTGTGTCCTCACTGAATTCCTTTACATTCTCCATGTGTCGGTAAATTGGCTGCGAGACAAACCAACCACTGAGCTCTAATCGTAGTTGCTCTATTGCACACTAGTGCCTTTAAACTCCATGTGGCATCTTAAACTCACTTTAATACAGACAGCTGTCACACCAGACGAGGTATGTGATGACCTTTGACTGACCCGCTAAGCTAACGTCAGCAGTGTTTTTTGTTTTTTTTTCCCCCCACCAAAGCACCTTCATGCCTACACAGTCTGTTCCAATGTCGCCTTCTCACCGTCTATTACACGCTCTCGTTTCTCTGTTGCCCTCCATTTAAACCCACCACTCACTCCTTCCTCTGCTCGTTTCTTTCCTTTTGCCTCTCGTCTTTCCCTCGTCGTGTCGCTTAGCTCCATGAGGGGGAACTTCCACTGCGACTCCTCTCCAGGAACAGGCTTCCACTGTGGAAACACAGGTCCATCACACTGCTCCGGTCTGCTTTCCACACTCGACAGGGGAGGGGCAACCGGGCTTTGTGTTCCTTCATCTACGCACACATTTTCGCTCGCACATATGTTCACGAGAACACACTGATCATTGTCCACGTCTTCTATGTGCTCCAACAGGTCTGACCACACTGTGAGAGCATAGACAGATTTTGTTCATTGCCACATGAATAAAATGCATCTGAGAGTGTGTGTACAACATTTTGTGGCATCTGGTGGTAAGGATGCACCGGGCAAAGTAAATGGTTACCCCTCACCTCATCCTCCTGTAACGATGATGAAAAACGGCAAAAGTTTTGTCTTTTGCAAAAACTTGGACAAACCATTGTTTCTTGTGGACTCTAAGATGTGAAGAGTACCCAGAACTGAAGACGCTGCAGAGAAAGTAGGTTTAGTCTGTTGTGTTATTGATAAACAAGGACAAGTTATGCTGTGAACTTGAGTTAACCTCAGAGTTTATTTGAGTTGATGAAGTGTATTTTTTTATTCATTTATTTCTGAAATGCTTAATCCTTAGGAGGGTTGAAGGGGTCTATAACACGAGTGCAGGGCTGCAGCAGTGTAGAGATAGATCTGCCTAAGTGACACTAATCCACACATAACCACAGCAGATGACAGTAGCAGATCATCTTAACCCCTTTCTGAGGTTCTCTTTTACTCCAGAGATTAGAATTTTTTTGTAATTGTAATACACTAATAAATAGTATACAATATAGAATGTATAATATGTAATGATAATCACTTAATGATATAGTGGTGATGAATATAATATAATATGTAGTGATCCACCTAAATCTCACATACTGAACTGTTAAGGTAAATGCACCAAAATGTTATTCACATACTCAAACACACCCGCCAACTTTACTGAAGATTGATGTTTCTGTTCATGAGTTAAGTGAGTCTCACACAGACAGAAAGACAGAAAGACATGAATGTAAACAATAGCCAGGTTCCCTGGTGTGCTATTACTTCCAACCATTCTACTACACATGACATAAAAAAATGCTCTTCTTTTATCCCGCTGTCCATCATCAGTGTCACTCCCATTCAAATTACAGCATTAAACATCCAGCGAACATCTGAAAAGACGGCAACATGCAAAGCACAGGTCTATATCTGTCACGTGTGCGTGATATTTTTGATGTGCGCCTGAATGACAGCCTCTGTAATTTGCCACTTATCACCATTAATGGACAGACAGGACATGTACGAAGAAGCTTTGGGAGAGAACACACACACACACACACACACACACACACACACACACACACACACACACACACACACAGGAAGCACAGGAAGAGTCATCATATGCAAATGGGACAGAAATAGAAACGGGCTACATGAGGTAACCACAGTGGCGTAAGCAGTAGCCATTACCTCAACAACGACCGTGACCAGTAGCCTTTACTGTCAGTGAGCGATGGTGGTTTGTGTGGCCGTCAAAAAGGCCTCTTCCAGGGTCAAGATGTTCCTTTGAACCCAGAACTTATCTGTTTTTTATATAAGGTATGCCTTACATAATGCTTGGCGCTTTAAGATTCCGTGTGTGTGTGTGTGTGTGTGTGTGTATGTATGTGTGCGTGTGAAAAAAAAAAACAACTTATGGAACTACAGTTGTGTGATTCCGTGTGTGTTTGTGTGACGCCTTGGAAGCTCTCCTGGCCATGGCTGTGGAAATGCTCCACGGCCCCACTCTCCACAGTGGGGACAGCAGTGGAGACCTGGATGGATGTGAGTGTGTGTGTGTGTGTGTGTGAGGGGGTGGGGGGTTGCAGGCTCTGATGGTTGGATTGAGAAGAGGAACGGCTAATTTGTGGCAAAATGAGAAGGAAGGAAAAGTAGTGCATACTTAGATCTTATTTAAACCTCCTTTGTTTTCATTTGGCCTCGGGCTTGGATTTGATGTGACAGGCTCATGTTGTATCACTGTCACAGTTTGTTTTATATCTGTTTTATCTTGTTTTGCATTTGATGCAGACTGAAAAAAAAATATATTTTGAGGTAACGTAATCTGGGATGAAATCCTGCAGGATGTTTTCGCTCTACAAGTCTTAAAGTGATGAAAAGAAGAACCCTCGTTTCGATCCACTAGGAGTCCACCATGTTCCCACAGAAGTTCAAAGCAGAATTCCTTGTGCTAAAGTGTATTTCTGTTGCACACCATGCTCGGGAGTGGAAAAAGTTATTAACCCCCATCCATAAAACAAGAACAATCAGTAGCTTGTTCATTTCACTACACTGAAATGTGTATCTTCACCACTAGACAATCCGCATCACTTAATATTACACCCTGAACCTTTACAATAATAATTACTAGTAATGTCTCCCGGTTGCTCAGTATTGTTTGGTCCGAGGTATGTCTTTGCTCATTTGGTCTTGTTGTTTTCCGCAAAACACAACTGTGCTATGTTTTTTTTTTACACTGGAATACACTAAACTGACCACTATACTATGTAACAAATGAATTAGCACATGGCTATTTTCTTAGGCTGTTCATAATGCATAGACACTGTTGTCACTGGACAGGATGCACTAATGTTCACATGTAAAGCAGCCATGATTACTATACATTCAACTTTTGGAATTAGCTTTTCATTGCAGGATTCCTTTTCCGTTGTTGTTAATACTTGATTTAGAATAAATGTCTTTATGTTCATGCAGACTTTCCATAGTTTTCTGTTGCGTTAATTATGTATCTGCTTGTGCTAACACGATCACTGAGAACCTCCTTATCCCAGTTCCACTGTTTCTTTTCACCATTGCGTCGTTTTTTTTCTTCACATTATTTACCTCAACAGTCACATGACCTCAGGCTAAAATGCATGTAGTTGTCCATTTTCATTTCTCCTTCTCATTTAATGAAACCATAGAAACTCACAACCAAGTGAGTTTCTATGCATTTTACCTCAATGGGCCGAAGCCATTTTTCTGCTGTATCAAAGGGACTGCCCTTACTTTTCATTATGGGAAGCCCCGCTTGGTGTTGTATCCTGATATGGATTTGCATACTGGGTGGGGACTGCTGTGATATGTGGTGTTTTAACGTAGAGACCTGACTCAATGAGTCCGACTACAGCTCCTCAACCTAATACACTGACTCTACTGTCTATTAAGATGGGTCTGAAGTTTCTTCTTTGTTTCCCATAGTACATTGGACAAAAATTCATTCTGAAAGGCCGGGTGTGTGTGTATCTGTGATTGTGTATATCCTACTTGTAGTGGAAACTCTTTGGGAATCTGTGCCATGGAATGTCTGGGCAGGATTCCCTCGTTTCCCCAGTGGAGGAGACCATTCACACACATCTATCTGTACGCAACATGAACACGTAGCAGAGCACAGCATGGAAAACACATGTCGGTTCGGGTGCACGTACACTCATCAGACAGTTCATAAAACTTTGAGAGAAGGTCCTGAGTTTGATGAACATCTTGAGTGAGACGTTTCCAAATCATCCAAAGGAAAACTCCCACTGTCTCATGGTGACATGGTCATGGCTACTTTTCCCCCGTCCTCTCTCAGACTTCTTAACTTATCGGAGTTGACTTTCTCTGACTTAAGTCTATTCTTCCCGCTTCCCCTTCTTCCTCTGTAACTTCAGCCTGACCTCGTGACTCATCTCTCCCACGCTGACCACGCCAGTTCTGTGTATCCTATGCACACGCAGCACTGACCTAGACTCTCGTAGATTACACGCACACCAACACACACACACACACATACACACGCATGCACACACTCTGTTGCGTCATTACCTTGTGGTGTGGCTTGTAACTACCAGACAGCTGTTCCTGCTTAGCTGTCCTGTCGGCCGTGATGTCAGAGGTTTGTTGTGTGTGATTGGCTGACGTCTGAATGGGTCCCGTGTATGTGGGAGCCGCTTGCGCTCCGTGCCACAGCCACAGTCACAGTGGTCACAGATCAAATGGTCAACTGATCCGCGGCCTCTTACCCCGCAGTAGAACACTTGCGTCTTTCTTCTCACCACCGTGTGAAAATGTGATGTGTTTGTGTATCACACAAAGTAATGGAGCGGGCCGACATGGCAATGAGGAAACCAAAATGTTGTGCTTTAAAGTTCAACCCAGTGTACCATACGTATTGGGGGAAAGCTGACTACAATAGTGGGTATGTTTTTTTAAGGAAATGTGACTTTTATCATCTTTGAGACTTTGGTGAGCACGCTGGTCTATATTTATCTCGTGGTTGGATTTTCTTTTATTTTTTTTATCTCCATCCGTGTTGTCCACGTTCACCCAGAGTTTTGAGATCACAGATCATCAAAACTTCTGATCAGATCACTGCTTTATATGCACATCTACAGTGTAAACCAGGGGTGGGTAAACCTGGTCCTCGAGGGCCAGTGTCCTGCACGTTTTAGATGTTTCCTTCTTTCTTTCCATCACACCTGGAAATCATTGTAATGTTACAAGGCTTCCGCGGAGCTGAGTGATAAGCTGTTCATTAATTGAACCAGGTGTGATGTAAGAGGGAAACATCTAAAACATGCAGGACACCGGCCCTCGAGGACTGGAGGTGTGGCCTAGAACATAGTACACATGTTCCTTTGAACTTCAACAGGTTTTCTTTTGCCAGTTTAACTCATTGCGCTGCTTTCACGTGACCCGTGGCCTTCATTTATTTGCTATGCGTGTCTTTCTTTCTTGTTTCTTTTATTGCACCTCTCATATGACTTATGATATACAAGCTACACATGGTGACCATTTGATAACAATAATATTATATTATAATAAAAATACCTATAATATAGTTCCAGAGAACTCAAAGCAGGTACAATGATCCGTTATCTTTTCACTCTCACATTCTCACTCTGGTGGTGTTAAACTACATCTTGTAGCCACAGCTGCCCTGGGGCAGACTGACAACCACCACCAAACATTCACTGCGATGCACTGGAGGCACGTGGGTGAAGTGTCTTGCCCAAGGACATAACAGCACACGACCAGGACAGAGCCCCAAGTGGACATTAGTGGACGACCCGCTCTAGCACCTGAGCCACAGCCGCCATTTAATCAGAAAGCTCTTAAAACACCTTAGTATGTTTCTCATATGACTTATGTATCTTCATGGCTGGACTTTTTTGGAGATGTTGTTGCATTGTTTGGCATCACTGAATAAAATTCCATGTTAAAGTTTAATTGCTTTTAGCAGGTTTGGCACAGAGCCTGATGCAGCTCATGGTTGTACTTCTATATCCTCCATATTTCTGTGAATTGGGTGGTCATAGTAATGTAATGCAGCAGAGTAAAGAAATAAGATGTGAAATAATGGAAGCAAAGGCTAGTTTCATTTTAAAAGAATGAACTTATTACGTTTTTCAAGAAATGTGTCAAAATATAGACTATTCTCACCTAAAAAAAAGCCCTGTTACAAGACAGATAAGACACACATATGGATCCAGTAGAGTTCATGTCAGCACACAAAATATTTTGGACTCGACCTGATTCTGTACTGAACTGAGGACATCTAAAGAAGAAATAATTTAATGTAAATACAGAATTAAAAGTAATTCAAGCGTTTCTTTACAGTATCTCTCTGGACAAAATGCACTACGTTGATGAAAAGCCTGTGTTTTGTATAAAACTGGGTCAAGCACAATTGCTTTTATGCAGAAAGTAAAAAATAAACAGTGTGTCATTGACTTATTATTGTAAGATAGTCTCTTACACTGGATTCAATTTGTGTAGTTGTGTATGTGTGTGATTGTGTGCGTGTGTCCAGTCATGGTCACCATGGTGAAGTCCTACTAAAAATCGTCATGACAACTCAAGCCATCGACATGTTGTAAGCCAAAACACGTAACTGTCTCCTACGCATCAACACCATTCACACACACATAAACACACTCAACAAAGGCACCCACATGCACAACGACGTATATGACAGGTTTTAAAATGGAATGTTAAAATATAGTAATTTGTGAGGTAAATCTGGTAAGCTGTTAATGTAGTCGCATTGATGTAAGAGAACAGAAATAGTTACTCTTGTTCTTTATTTTCTCACCCTTTTAATATACAAACACCAAATCCACACTTTTTAATTAAGCTGAATTAAATGTCACACTATTCTTTATATTATACTTTTAACATAGGAATACTGATTATTTTTGTATTTTTGCTTCAGTATTAGCAATATGTGCCTGAAGGTGGTACTTGCTTGGGGGGTCCCACCACCGGCACACACCAGCCACCTCTAAACACACACACACACACACACACACACACACACACACACACACACACACACACACACACACACACACACACAC
>JAPTHA010189633.1:0-12027 GCA_029814585.1 Gymnapogon annona | reverse complement strand
AAATTATTGCTATTTGCCAATCCTTGGTTTGTTTTATGTTGCTTCCCTCTCCCCTAGACTACTCTGGGTCGTAACAGCTTCTTCCTAGTGAAAGTCAGCCGCTGGTGACTTGACTTGACGAGGTGACTTGCGCGCGATTTGTCTCACGATTACGGTAGACGAGGCGCAACACAAACAAAATAAGATGATTAAATGAGTTTTAATTCTACTTGGTACGGGATCAGATTATGTCGCATTATCGAGCCGATCTGGTGTTTTGTCGTGCTTCTTCTCAAACTGACCGTTTCTTATGAACTATGCTGCATTTTATGGAACCCGTACAAACACAATGTAAATATACGTTCTGTTTTCATTTAAAAATAATTTAAAAGGCGTTTTCTCTTAATTTTTTCAATAAATACCCCGTGGAACTGGCTTGTATGGGTGTGGTACTCGTATACCAGCACACAAAATATGAAGTATTTTTACTGTCTACTTTTGGAGTAATTGTACTACAAAATCCCCTTCAGGCTACAAAACTGTCTCTTTTTTTGTCCAAGACTGTGCAAGATGCAAAATTAAAAAATTAATCCAAAAAAAGATTTCCCAAGTTGTTTATGAAAAAATTTTTGTCCGCAGTTATGTTTTTGTAAATCAGGAAAAAAAAATCGAATCGAATCCTGAATTGAGTGTTTTTTTTTTTAAATCTGAGATTTTTTGGGAGTACAAAATCACCCAGCCCTATTTATGAAGGTAATAAACCAAACGGGAATTTAAAATGGGAGTCAGTGGTCAGGGTGCAAACTGAGGTTGAACGCACCAAGACACACATTTGGAATTTCCGAAAAATCCTAAAGGTCATGGAACCAAAAGGTCCAGTGGTGGACCCAAAAACATGTGACTGCCACTGAGCCAGAGAATCCCATTTGAAGTGGATGAAGACGGGCTGATCCTGGGACTCAAGATAAAGGTTCATGCATTGGATATCAAAAAGGACTCATGTTTAATTACTCATTGGTTATCTTACAACAAACAATGAAGCAGGAGAAGAGAGGGACACGCCGTACCAGCCTTGTGTTACACATCCTCAGTGCCCCTGGTAACAGTCAGCTGCCTGTCATGGTCATGACACTGCCGTGTCCTCATGTAACTGTGCAGTAGGAGTCACACAAACCGTGGTGTCGCACCCGGAGAACAATCAGCGACATCGATGATGTACCAACTTAGAAGTGTTTTCACTGACATTAGCTGCATTAAACGCATTTATCACATCTCCAGCCCAAATGGCAGGACCATGGGTCCAGTGTGTGGTGGGTGAAGTTGCTACCCTGGCAGTGGGATGGGTCAGGGCAGGGGTCAACAACCTTTATCAAAGAGCCATTTTAACCCGTCTCCTCAAGTACAGTTATAATATTTGGAGCCTCAAAACGCTGGCTGATTACGCCGTCTCGTATCTCTCGACGAGTGAGAAGACAATTTTGTGTATATCACGCATGGAAACCAATACTGGCCCCATAGCAGTAAACAAACTGCTCAGCCATAGTGCAAAACAAACTTTTTTTTTTTAATTCCTCTTCTCAGTTAACCATTTCAACAACAAGCATATTATTTAACTATCCCATCTTTCTTTTAATGCTAATTGTGAATTGGTATTAAAATCATTAAATTAATGCTAAATGCAAATTGTTAACATCAACTGTATAAAGTTGATGTTAACAATTTGCATGGTCACATAACCCTGAACAGAAACAACATTAGTCATGTGACTGAACACAACCCATCCCCACAACAATCGCTCTTAATATGCGTCATAACTATGGCCCACAACAATCGCTCTTAATATGCGTCATAACTATGGGACATCTGCCAGCGTGCTTTTCAAAACTTGGAATGCTATCCCTGAAGTTTATGTGAATGGGAAGAAGTGGAGTCCTGTCCATCTTTGGATATACAGACTGTATATATGTGAGCAGGTGTTCTCCAACGTGAATTTTATTAAAAGCAAACATTGCGCACATCTCACCGATGTCAGTATACTACCTACCTTGTGTGAAGATGCAAGTGACTGCGTTCAGACTGCAATGTGCAGATGCAGACGGTCAAGAGTAGATATCACACTGATCAAGAGTGATACAAATTTAATTGTTGTATTATTTCACATAAATTTGTTTTACAGCATTGAAAAGTGAAATACATCTTTTAATACTCAGGTTGAGAGCATGCGCAAAATGACAGCATTTTTGGTTTACTGCTGGTGAAAAATATAAATTTGGCGTTGTTTATTTCCACAGCGTAATGCAATCAAAGGAGAAAATTTAGCTCACCTATACTAAACTTTGTGAGCATATTAGCGCTGCCATATGGTTAGAGCAAATTATTTTGAGGATAAGGCTCTAAAACAGGGTAGATTACCTGAGCTTATTTTGCACAAGTAATAATGCTATTAACAAGAGCAATCTATTCTTTGTGCATCTAGCTCTGAGTATTTTACTTGAAAGTAACCTTCAACACAGCGTCAGTTTTTTGAAGTTCAAAATGTCTTGTTGCATGCAAAATGTAATTTCCTTTTCCCTGCAGTGGTTCATTGAGTCCTGTAGATCTTTGAATCTTATGAAAACAAAGTGTGATCAACAGGACTTCATATTCACATAAACGTCGGGGACAGCATTCCAAGTTTCGAATTTCACACTGGCAGATGTCGCATGTTTATGACGCACATCAAGAGCGATTGTTGTGGGGACAGGTTGTGCTGAGTTATGTGTTTGTGACGATGCACATTGTTTACATAATCTGTACAAATTACCATTAGAATAAAGCATTAAAAGGTGTTGTATAGTTTAATACTTCATGTTGTTTAAATAATTAAGTAAGAATAAGAGATTTTTAAACATTTTTGTTGAGTACCATGACTGAGCAGTCTGTTTACTGCTATGGAGCCAGTGTTGGTTTCCACACATATTGAATGACGCAACACACGGCTGTTATCTCTGAATCTTAAGGCGAGTGGAATACAAAAGGTGTTTCTAGACAGCTGTCCTGTAACTTAATTTAACAAGGTTTCATAGCATCTTAACATGTCTCATTGAGGTACTTCTGTATTGTCATTTACTCAAGATTTTAAAATGTACTTCTTAAAGTTAACTCATGAAATATTTTATTATAAAATATTCGTCAGGTACTGCATCAGATGGGTCAAAGAGCCGTCTGGCTCACCCTAACTCCTGGGTGAGGGTTTGGTAGGTGTGGGGGGAGGTGCTACCCTAGCAGTCGGATGGGTTAAGGTGAGGGTCTGGTTGTTGTAGTGTGGTGCAGCTGTGGGGTTAACATGGAACGATTTCAATCTTGATACTTCTGAACTTGAGCGGGTAAGAATTTGTACGCCTTCTTTTTGTTCTTACGTACGCTTTTCACATGAGGCCCCTGGTGGACACCAGCAAACATGGACATTGAAAGGTGGAAGAAAGTTAGATTCTCTGATAACGACCAATGGAACCTTGACGTCCTGATGGCTCCAACTGTACCGACATGACAAGGAGATCCCACTAGAGATGTTATGAAAACCACAGTGAAGGAGACCAATCCTGACCTGGGAAGCTTTGAGTTTCAGGTTGTGCAGGGGCACCCATGTGTCTCTGTGCAGAGCATCCTAGTCTGTGGTCATGACTGGGTTTGTCAACGCTGACCTTCACAACGCAGTCGTCCGATAGAGGACTTCTTCACTGGAGGAACCTTCCTGCATATTCCTGATATGAACCAATCTGACATCATTCTGGGACGGAAAGGCAAGGAAAGTGACCAAAAATGGACATAATGGAATACAAATGTTTATCTCAGTATGTCCAGCCTCAGCAGTGACAGCAAGTGGTGATGAGCTGATCAACAGACTAGTTCAGTTCAGCTGGTGTTTTTAACTGATGACGGGCTAATCTACAGACCAGTTCAGTTCAAGTGTTGTTTTCAATGAGTAATCAACAGAATAGTTCAGTTGAACCAGTGTTTTCAATGAACTGTTCACACTTTATTTGTCTCACTCCTTCTCGTGGGAACGGGAGACATTTGAAAATGTGCAAATATGGCTGGTTTTTCAGAACTCTATGAAATTTGTGTATCGGAACTTTAGCCTGAATCATAGCACATCTTTGGAGACCAGGCTGCACATTCTTTCTTTAACATGTTTGGGTCTAATGCCAATGCTCTGGGCCACATAAGCCCTCATTTAATAAAAAAAATGACCAACAATTGTGCCTTATGTTACATGCAAGCACAGGGTGAAGGTAAAGTCCTGTTGAATAAATGTTGCCTGTTTCTACATCGTCGATGTGGCACTGCTCAGGTCTAGGTTTAGTGTCGGGGTTAGGATTTGAATGTAAAAGCCTAATGAATAACTGTTCTCTGTTTTAATATAGTCTCTGTGTGGTACCAGTTACTTTGACCTTGACCAACTGTTCCTTGGCTCATACTGATGTCATCATTGACCTACGACACAAAAGCACCAGGTAAGCCTCTCTTTAATCCTATTTTTAACATTATGTAAACTGCAATCTTTCTTAATGCAAATCTATTTTAATAGGTGTCAAATGATTGTTAGTTCTTATTCTTCAACATGACATGGTTAAATTTAGCTGAAGTCGAAAAATTTTTGACGTTCACTTCACAACGAGATTGAAGAGAAAAAACAATCGTGTACTTGTTACATTTGTATTTACTGTGGGTACATATGTATATACTGTGGGTACATTATAATGTGGGTGCACTACTGACCACTTACCACCTACATACTGTACCTCCACTCACCACTTCCTAACTGCAACTACCACCTACCTACTGACCACTTACCTGCACCTGCCACCTAAACTCCTTACTCATCACCTACCTACCGGCCACTTTGCTTCACCTATCTACCAACCACCAATCTACCTGCACCTACTACCTACCTACCAACCACTTACCTCCACCTTCCTACCTTCACTAACCACCTACCTGCCTGCACCTACCACTCACTACATACCTACTACCTTCCTACCTCCAATCTGAACCGGGTCATCAGGGTGGCTTAACGTGCCTACAGTCAGAAGATCCATGGTTTCTTTCACGACTCTGGAAACACCAGACAACTGTGGCAGGGGATCGAGTCTGTCACTGGTTACAAGGCCACACCCCCCCGTTATCCGGATGACATCAGTTTCCTCAATGCCCTGAATGACTTTTATGGACGATTTGAAGATGTTAACAACAAGCCCGCAAAGAAATCAACCCCCTGCCCCGATGATCAGGTCCTCAGGCTCGAAGCCACTGCTGTGCGGGGAGCTCTGAGCAGAGTCAACGCACGGAAAGCTGCAGGCTCTGACAACATCCCAGGATGTCTGATCAAGGAGTGTGTTGACTAGCTGGCCCAGGTGTTCACAGACATCTTTAACACATCACTGAACCAGGCTGTCGTTCCATTATGTTACAAGTCAGCCACCATCATCTCGGTTCCAAAGTCTTCCACCATCACATGCCTTAATGACCTTTGTCCTATTGCGCTAAAATCAACCATCATAAAGTGCTTCGAGTGGGTGGTTAGGGGTCATATCATGACTGTGCTGCGCCCATCATTTGACCCATTCCAGTTTGCGTATCAGCCCAACCACTCCACTGCACACGCCATCTCCTCTGCTCTCCACCTGAGGCTCAGAAGAAGAACACCCATGTGAGGATGCTGTTCCTGGACTTGAGCTCAGCGTTCAACACCATCATCCCCCAGGATCTGGTGAGCAAACTGGGCCCCCTGGGGCTAAACACCCCCCTGTGTAACTGGCTGTTGGACTTCCTGACCAACAGAACCCAGTATTTTCGAGTAGGTAACAACACCTCCAAGGTCATCACCCTGAACACCGGGCTACGCCCAGGGCTGCGTCCTGATCCCCCTGCGATTCACATTAATGACCCATGACTGTTCCAGGTTTAACACCAACTACATAGTAAAGCATGCACAGTCACGGGTCTCATTCGGGACAACAACAAACTGGCCTACAGGGAGGAGGTTCAACACCTGGTTGAATGGTGTAAGAGGAACAACCTGCTCCTGAACATCGATAAGACTAAGGAGATTATCGTTGACTTCAGGAGATCTCAGCCCAGTCACCCCCCACTCTTCATCAATGACACTGCAAAGGAGGTTGTCAGTAGCACCAGGTTCCTGGGGGTGCACATTACTGACAACCTCGACTGGACCCTTCACACTGCCTATTTGGTGAAGAAAGCCCAGCAGCACCTGCACTTCCTGTGGTGGATGAGAAGGGTGTCCCTCCCATCCTCACTACCTTCTACAGAGGCACAATCAAAGGTCTGATGACCTACTGCATCTCCGTCTGGTCCGGGAGCTGCAAGGCCTCAGACTGAAAGCCTCTGAGGAGAGTGGTGAGGGCAGCGGAGAAGATCATCTGGACTCCTCTTTCCCCAGTCCAAGACGTTACACACAAATGCTGCTTGGCCTGAGTTCACCAAATATACTCAGACCTCACCCACCCCTATCATGGACTGTTCTGTCTGTTGATGTCGGGCAGGAGGCTACACTGCATCCGCTGTAGAACTGCCAGGTTCAGTGACAGCTTCTAAACCCGAGCCATCAGACTCTTAAACTGTACCTGACTTCAAGTGCAATATTTTCATTGTTTATAGTACTGTTTACATTGATGTGTACTATTTTCACTGTTTATAGTACTCTTTACATTGATGTGCAATATTTACACTGTTTTCAGTACTGTTTACATTGTTGTGCAATATTGCACTGTCCACTTATTTATTTCTTATTTATATTGACTGTATGTGTTGTCACCTTTGCACTGCAGCCACTCATGGCTTTGTATTCACTTCAGCAATTTTGCACTTTTGTATTCTCCATATTTATTTATTTTGTGTTATCACTTGCAGATCTGTGATATTTCGTTGCCAGATACATTGTATGTGTCTGTGTAATGACAATTAAAGGAAGTCTAAGTCTACTGACCACTTTGCTCCATCTACTTACTGGCATTCTCTGCACATACCTACCACCTACCTACTGACCACTTTGCTCAATTTACCTACCTCCACCTCCCATGTATCTACATACCAACCTAGTTTGTCCATCATTAGAAACTACATATGGGATGATCCTGTCAGTGGCCCTGACCATGAGATAAAGATCTGATAAAGATCTGGAGGTCTATGAATGTCTTTTATTGTCATGTTGTGTGTGCTGAGATGCAGAGACTGAGTCATGTTGAATGTGTAAAATTCCATTTTCTTGTCTTTCTCTTTAGTCCTGAGTCTCTGGAGATCTACAGCCCTTTCACCTGGGTTGGTCAAACTCAATACAAGATGAAGCTGAAGGCCCAGGAGGTTCTGTGTCTGACTCTGCGAGCCTGTTTCCTTCAAGCAGGTGTCTACAACCTCAACACACCACAAGTCTTTGCCAAGCCGGTTGAACAGGGAATATGCGAAACGAGACAACAGATGCCCTGCCCTGCTCTGATCATTATCAAGAATGCCTGATTGGAGATGAACCAAAGCAACTACACCTGGACACTCACCTTAAACCCTACGGTGGACACTCATGACCAACCACGCTTCACTCCACCTACATCTGGACACTAACCCTAACCCTACGCGTAAATTCTCATGACCGCATGGATTTCTGCACAGCAACAAATGCATATGTTTTCTAAGTAAAACACAAAAAAAGATGTATTGGTCGGAAAATATTATTTTGTTGTTTTTATTAATTACTGACTTCATGTAAGAGGTCAGGATCTTGGAACCACTTTGTTTCAATCCAGCAGTTTTATACAATTTTCTCATTTGTACTCTTCCGTCCATCAGCTCCACTTTTTCTAATTATCATGTTTTACGTGACCAAAACCTTTTGTACATCTAGGACTTGCATGTTGACATGCCTTTTTAGCAGGACTGATCATGAGTTAATATTGTCCAGTGGGTACCCGATGTAGAAGGTCTCAACCTGAGATCTGTTTGTGACATTCAAACTAGAGCTGCTTATATCATGTCAAACTATGTGGGTTTATTTTTTTCTTTTTCATGTAATCCACAGCCTCTATTATTGAATTTTCAACAGCTTATACAGTCCTTTTAACTGGGTTTTGGTGTCGCCATATTTAGGAGTTTTGTTTAGATGACAACTTCCTAAAAATTACTCATATTTTTTATTGGCTCTAAATAGAAAATAAAAATGTAACTAATAACTTTGTAGAGTAAGAGAATTGGCATGAAAAAAATTGACATTGCACCATAATTTTGTTGTGAATTTTCAACTGTCGAATATGACTTTATAAAATCATTTAATCATGTTGAATATACTGCATACATTATAACATGTGTAACAGTTGCACATACAGTACATGACGTGTAACTTTATGTTTTTCAGATACAGATATGAACATGCCCTAAAAAACTACAAATTGATTGAGTTTGAGTTAATTTCTGCTTTTACATTCAATTTGAATTTAGTTGGAGTCTGCAAAAGTGGGTCAGAAAACAAACATTTTATACTTCTAGAAGTGTTTTGATTTTTGTCTTGATCCTTTGGTCTGTGGTACAGGCTGGTCTTTTTACAGCTGCACTTGGTCAGTCAGGTGTTTACTCCAACCCCACTGATCGGCTTCAGCACATGTGTTCAACAGCCCAGATCATCTTCATGCTTATAGATCCTGGTCCACATGGTTTGGGAGAGTCTCCTAAAGATCCACAATGACAACACAAACCATGTACATTTACTAACTCGGTAATAAAGACATCATGTTGTTGGTAGACGTAGATGCTGCTGAATTGGATCTTTTTTTTTGTTGCGCTATTAAATTATATCCAATAAAATCTATTGACTTGGTTATTATTATTATGTTATTATTGGTTACTTGTGTATGTATTCAAATGTAGACCTGGATCTGTCTTTGCATAATGTGTCAATAAGACTGAGCCCTGGATACACACTCAGGTCTTTGTAGTTTTTATATAAATTTTTATAAAACTAGAACAGGGCCGATAAACTGGGCCGTTCCTCTCTGTGGCAGTTGTACTCATTATGTCTTTGCAGTTTCTCTTTCACCCTGTCTCACGCAGCTCAGTTGGTGGTAACTGAAGGGCATAGCATAGACTCTCCGGTAACTTTGGCAGGAGTGGTTGGATATACGTGAAGGCACTGTAACGGCAGGCACACACAGGAAAGGATTTATTGGAGGAGAGTATCTCTTTTTGATTGTAATCATTTGCAGATGCGAATTGCTTGTGCTACTAGATTCTTCACTAAATAAAGGGATAGATCAGTAATACTGCTGCCCCATTAACAACATATTAGGAGTCACTGAGTCTGGGTCAGTTGCATTAAAATTCACTTATCCTAAAGGTTTATCATAGAGGATAGCTTCCACGTCGATAAGTAGGGTGAGTAGAACCTCGTCCTGGAGCACTTGTGGACCAAATACTGCTTGCAGGGATTTCTTGACAGATTGGATTTCACGTTCCCAGACGCCCCTGAACTGGGGCGGGGGTGAGGGTGGGTTGAAACAGAATTTGATCTGTGTTTCTGCAAGTCTCAGATAGGGTGCCTTTTCGTGCGATGAATCACCTGAGTGAGGAAAGCATCTGTGTCGAGGCTGGTAAGTAGATCCAGATATATACATTTTGTTATGAGGCATTTAAAGAGCGCAGCGCTTCTCACTTCGTCTCCCAGCCTTGACCATGTATGGCATGAAACGGACCACATCCATGGAGAAGAATGGAGGCTTGAGCAGCTGCAGACAGACAGATCTGCCATCCTCACCTCTACTGATTTTCCCCTCCACTTCATACAATCAACACAAGTCCTCTCGTACTTCTTAATAGCCTGCCTTCCCCGTAGCCCCAAATGGTGACACCTGATCTCTGCAAACACTCTGTGTGGTTCAGGGTGGTGTAGTTAGACTTAGACAGACTTGAACATGCTTTACTGTCATTACACAGACACAGTGAATCTGGCATTGAAATGTACTTGATTGACAACTGAAACACAAAATAAATATGGAAAATACAAAAGTGCAAAATTACTGAAGTGAATAAACCAAGCCATGAGTGGCTGCAGTGCAAAGGTGACAACACATACAATCAATGTAAATGAGGAGTAAATAAGATGGACAGTGCAATATTACACAACAAAGTAAACAGCACTGAAAATAGTGTAAACAGTGTAACCATTACATCAATGTAAACAGTACTAGAAACAGTGTAAACATTGCAAATGAAAGTCAAGTACAGTTTAATAATCTGATGGCTCAGCGGAAGAAGCTGTCACTGAATCTGGCAGTTCTACAGCAAAAAAAAGGTTTCAACTCACTGTTGTCTTCTGGCTCCCTTGCGCTTGGACATGTCCATTCTTCTGGTGGACATCAAAGAAATGAGTTGGTGGTCCATGGGTCCACCAACATGGTGCTGCCAGCTCCACTAAAGTGTTTAAATGGTTACATCTGGTGCGGGTGGGTCCAGACGCCGTCGTGACTTCGATTGTGCTTTTTCTTTATTATTTTTATTGTTTTCATGTGCCCTTTTCTGACACAGAGCGACATAACCATCAGGTATGACCGCAGTGCACTTTTAGATATCATTCCTGCACTCGGATTCACTTTTTCTGGAGATTACCTGGCCTAAGGAGATGCTGCGCGACACGAACCATAACAATGGATCCACACCTCCGCGGAATAGCAGGAAAAAACACAGAGGGAAAAGGGCCTTAATCTGCAACAGCTCTGGCTTTACTGCATGACATCATCAGCAGACACCACAACAAACATCCGGACACTGCCCTCATAGTGGCGGGGGACTTTAACAAGGCAAACCTGTCAAAGGTCATGCCGAATTTTTTCCAACATGTGACAAGCTCAACCCGGGATGTTAACATGCTGGACCACTGTTACACCCTCCATAAAGACAGCTACAAAGCCACAACATTCAGAGGCCGCATTCAGCCGGCCTCTGAATGCGCTGAATGCGCTTTCCCATACTGTCTCTGTAGAGCTTGCATAGCAGCTGTGTAAGGTTGCACATAATGCCTGCAGGACTGAGTGATAATATAATATATAATATAAGTATAATGTGAATAAAGTTCATTGTGTGTGTAGCAGGTTGAGATTTTCCCTCCCCTGCTGATTCATATAGCCACCACTAGGGGGGGAGGTGTATAAAAGGGGGTAGTTCCCAGTGTAGGATCTCTCCTCTGGCTCTGACCTCTGATGCCCCCCTCACTTCCGGGGCACCCCGTTCTCTTCCGCTGCCTCGGAGCAGGTAGGACCGTAGTAACGGTTCGCATTGATTGTTTTTATTTTTTTGAGGGTAAATCGGAATTTGAAATTGTAGATGTTGCGGCTGCTCTGGGTTGCCGAGGACGTGAATGCATAGTGCGCCGTTGTCCAGTCAGGTGGTCGGGAAAGCTGACGTGATGGGTAGGTGTGTTTTTATGGGTTCATAACCGCTACGACGCATTTTGGAGTTTCGGCATTTAATTTGCCGTCACTATTAACAGATCTGGGCCGTGAGGTTGCACTGGTGACGCAGGGATCCCTGCTGCTCTGTCCCGCTGCTCTGTCCTATCTGTCTGATCCTGTTTGGATTTTATCAACGCTGTGACAACGTCCCGGTTTAGTCGTTGGTGTCCATGCTGCGTCGCGGCCGTACAGGCCTGTGTGGACTCACGTGTGCCAGCGGACATTGATTTTATAATAAAACGAGACTCTTTGGTGCCAACGGACATTGATTTTATAAAAACAACGAACCCATGCATGAGTGACCGTGGGGCGGGGATTTATGTTTCAGTTGGATTTCTTTTGTAAAATTAATTTAGTTACAGGACCTGATTCTCTTTTGTGTTTGATGTATTTTCATTGATGTAATTATTGTATTGATTTATTAACCCACGTTGTGGTAATTAGTATTGGTTATTTGTCTGGTCCTGATTTATTTTCTTTTATATAGGATTTATATTTGATTTATTTGCTGCTTGTCAGTACATTTTCTCCTTTGGGTTTGTATTGGTTGAATTTG
>JAPTHA010189627.1:0-12028 GCA_029814585.1 Gymnapogon annona | reverse complement strand
GTGTGTGTGTGTGTGTGTGTGTGTGTGTGTGTGTGTGTGTGTGTGTGTGTGTGTGTGTGTGTGTGTGTGAGAGCTGTTGCGCAAGCCTGTGGTTGGAAAATATTTGAACGTGGAGCGGAATTTCAACGAAGTTCCGCAGCAACTTTTCCGGTGACTCTCCGGCAGGATATCAAACCTCCGAAAAGAAAAGATAAAAGAGTTGAATATACCCTCCGAAAAGAAAAGGTAAAAGAGTTTAATACACCCTCCGAAAACACCGGTCCATATTCACTACACCCACCAAGAAGCAGCGCTTCAACATAGGTGTCATCCATTCAGTGGTTCACCTCCAGGACCGACAGCCCTACACTGATGAAGAGGGAGCTAAAGCGGCTATTACAGCTCATGCTAACATCCATCTATCAGCCCTCACTGATGGAGGCAGTGCTGAAGAGGCTATTACTGCTAATGCTAATGTCCAGCTTTGTGTAAGCGGTCTGCGCATGCGCTCGGACAGCTAACTCACCCTGTTCCTCTGGGTTTGACTTATGTGATGACTGTAGAAGTGATGATGGTTCATGTTTACAGTCTTGATCTGTTTATAATTAACATGTTTTGACACATATGTGAATTTAGAAAAGGTGAAATTCGTCAGAAATACAACTGGTACATGCTTGTATTATTTTTTTTCTACTTTTGATTTTCTTGATTAATGTGTTTTAATAGAAATGTTAAAACAAACAACCATAGATAAATCAAATTATAGGTAAGGAATACAATGTTACAAACATGATACAAAATGTGCATATGACCCCTATTATAGATAAATGTCATTAATTATTAATAAAAATCTATAAATTGTCCATACTTTGTTGTTTCATTGGTGCGGATCAAACCGGTAGCCCTTCGTTTTACTCAGAGACCCTGAAGTAGCCCCCAGTTTCAAAAAGGTTGGGGACCCCTGGTCTAGACCAACAAAGACTCTGCTTAGCCATTAGGACTCACACACACACACACACACATTCACTCCCTTTTCTCCTAAACCCTTCAATAAACTGTTGAAACGTGACACATTTGTGGTCCTCATCTATCCATCCATGACAGTATGATCTGACCAAACATGGATCAAGTTTCCCCTCAGCATGGAATCCAAACCGCCTGAACCACCCAGGCGGATCAGATTCCGATATGTGATGTGCGCCATGCAGCACCTCACATACCGAGGGGGAGGTTCACCAGATGAGCAGTGACATTGCCTCCTTGCTGCAGCTTGTACAACAGCAACAACAACAGATTCAGCTCCAACAACGACAACTAGCGGAGGTCACACAGGTACGGGCATTCCTGACAAGCTATCATGTCCAGTTTTCCCTGCAACCCAGAACCTTCGCCGGGGGCGAAAGTCGGTTGCGGCATAATTCACCTGACAGGTCAAGCTCGACTCTGGAGAACAGCAGAGTTTGATCGTCAAACCCCTGCATGCACATCCTTTGACCAGTTTGCTGAGAGGTCTTAGATTTGGGCTCATCTATTCAACAAGGTTGGCTGTAGATTACTCCATTGATTTCCAGACTCTAGCAAGATGCAGTTCCTGGAACATGGAGGCATTGGTGGACGTTTTCTTCTCCAGCCTGGAGAAGAAAACGGTGACTCCATTGAGAGAGGAGTCACCACAATCTTCAACTGCAGCAACCCTACGACTGTGCCATTGACCTCCTCTGTGGCACTTCTCCCAAGAGAAATCTCTATCCCTATGTCTTCAGATTACATCAATGACTCCCTGGATGCTGTAATAATCTGTCCATCCTCTTCTTCTGCCGGTGCCGGGTTCTTCTTCATGGGGAAGAAAGATGGATCCCTTCACCCCTGCATTGATTTACCTCAGCCTTCGAGTTTCTCCAGGGAGCCACAATCTTTACCATGCTGGATCTTAGGAACGCCTATCACCTTGTGCAGATCCGGGAGGGCAACGAGTGGAAGACAACGTTCAACACTCCAACCGGCCACTACGAGTACCTGGTAATGTCGTTCGGTCTCATCTACGCTCCAGCGGTGTTCCAGAATCTAGTGAATGACGTGCTACGGGACATGTTAAATAAGTTTGTGAGCCTGGATGACATCCTGATTTTCTCCAAAAACCCTGTCTGATCACACTCCTCATGTCCAACAAGGCCTTGCCCGTCTCCTAGAGAACTTGCTTTACGTAAAGGCAGAGAAATGATTTCGTCACAGGTCCGCCCCAGTCGAATGGCATGACAGTCATCCTTACCATTGTGGACTGGTTCAGCAAAATGGCACACTTTGTTTCCCTTCCCAAGCTGCTGTCTTCCAAGGAGACCACCCAGGTGATCATGGAGCATGTCTTCCAAATACATGGACTGGCCCGAGATGTGGTCTCAAACCGGGACCGACAGTTCACTTCACCTTCAGGAAGGACTTCTGCCTTCTCCTGGCGGCTTCAGTCAGCTAAAATCCGGATTCCATTCCTAGTCCAATGTCCAGTTGGAGTGAGAAAATCAGGAGCTGGAGAAGGAACTCCAGTGCATGGCATCGCGTAACCCTCACTCCCGGACCCAGTAGTTGACATGGGTGGAATACGCTCACAATTCCCTTACCTACTCTGCCACTGGAATGTCACCCTTTCTGTGTGTGTATGGCTACCAGCTGCCAGGGAAGACTATCCATCTGCCCTGGCTTAATCCCCCCGATGCCACCGCACCTGAGCTCAAGCCCGTGCAACACTCCTCAGATCCGTCTTCAGCTACACCACCAGGGCTAACCCTTTCAGAATTCCCATTCCCACCTACCCTGCAGAACAAAGGGTTGGTTGTCAGCCAAGGACCTGCCACTGCGGATGGAGTCACGGAAGTTGGTGCCTCATTTCCTTAATCCATTCCCCATATGGAGGGATATCAGCCCAACAGCTATCCAGCTCTCACTGCCCAGGTCCATGAGAGTTCATCCCACATTCCACGTATCGAAAAATCAAACTGCTCCGGTCCTGGCAAAGGGGCAGGGGCATACAATATAATATCAACTGGGAAGGTTATGGAGAGGACCTGGGTGCCTGCCAACCGGATATTAGACCGAACACTAATCACAGACTTCCACTGGCCCCTGCTGATGACACTCCTGCCTCCTCGGAGGATGAGGACATGAACTCCAATCACTCCGAAGATTTCTGACCCTCCTCAGGCTCCCCTTCCACCCACCTGGCTTGGTAATGTTTCCCTAGGGGACTTCTGGGGCCGTCCCTTTGGGGGGGGGGGTTCTGTCATGAGCTCTGCTCTTCCTATTAGCCACACCTGTCTCTGCTCCTGCACTCTGATTAACATATAAGGCCGGTCTTTCAGTCTACCTTTGTCAGATCGTCTGTGAAGCCAGCCTGATTACACTCCTGCGAAACCAGCCTGACTCATTACTTTCTGCAAGACCTGCCTGCCTGATTACTCTACAAACCCAGTTGGTCTGACTACTCCGCAAAACCTGCCTGCCTGACTACTCTCTTAATCTGTCTGTCTGTCTACATCTACAAATCCCACATTGGTAACCTGCCTGTCACACTACACCTGCAAAGCCTGCATCCATAACCTGCATGTCTGCCAAGACCAACAAAGACTCCACTTAGCCATTAGGAGTCACACACACACGCACATACATTCACTCCCTTTTCCCCAAAATATTCCAATAAACTGTTGAAACATGACGCATTTGTGGTCCACGTCTGTCCCGTTCATGAGATACATTTTTGTTGTTGATTAGGGTTAATTTGGATAAGTGTTGGATAAGGTAAGGGTTCAATTTTGTTGGTTTAAGGGTACATGGGGTTAAGGTATACTGTCACTGGGGTAAGGGTTAGTTTTTGTTGGTTAGGGTTAATTTTTATTGGTTAAAGGACTAGGGTGCATAAGGGTAGGGTACATGGGGTTAGGGTACATACGGTTATAGGGTTCATTATTGTTGGTTAGGATACATACCTGTACATTGTCATTGTCTTCAAATTGCTCTCTGATAAATGTGTCAAATGCATCCCAGTGAGAACAGCTCAGGTTTCCGCCTACTGCCCATAAGTAACTGAATATGAAAGTTTGACACACGATGGACTGGAGACTCTTGAAATCCTGTAACACACAAATTCAACAGCACACATCTGTGACAATAAGCCCTGATGAATCATACATGTTTATTCATGGTTGTGGGGATAGCCCTAACGCATCCCATCAGTGTTTGCTTGGATGACATCCTGATTTTCTCTAAAAACCCTGTTTTTGGCCGGGACTTAGATCCTGCTGGATGGGTTAGCGTTACCATGGTGAGGTCCGGCCCATCCACACCCAGCAGCAGAGCTTCCAGCAGGAAACACAGTGTGGTGACTTTGCTGATGTCCACTTGAGCAATGGCTTGGTGGCACTGTCTCCACACGAATGCCAGACCCTTCTCCACATGAACCTCAAACAGGTGCAGCAACTGCTTCTGCACCGGCTCTGGCAGCTGGAATACAGGAAGTCAAGGGTCAAAGGTTAGTATTCCTGCACCGCCACTGGCAGCTGGAACACAGAAGGTCAACGGTTAGTACTTCCACACAGGCAGCTGGAACAAGGACACGGGAGGTCAAGGGTTACACTTATCAGTTTTTTAAAATCATATTTTAAATATTTAAATAATATTTTAATCAGATTTTGTCTGTATGGTCTTTTATGGTCCATGTGTGTCAGTTGATAATTTTTAATTAATATATATTACACTACTCTGAATATCCCACGTGATCTTAATACGTCTGTGTCGTTTCTCTTCACCTGATGTTTACATGCACGTGTATGTATGTATGTACGTACATATGTAAGTCACAGTGACTTCCTGTGTGAGCTCAAAGCACCCACACAGAGAGGCAGACACACCAGTTCAAAATGCACTCACTTTTCAGCCCTGTTAGAAGCTGGGGAACAGCTCCGGAGCAACTGTAAATTACAAGGAAACCCCAAATACTATGTGAAAACTGAAATGACCGTGAGCACCAGAAGGAGGTGGGTATCGTGAATATGTTTTTTTTCCCCTGGTAGTGTCAGAATTGACCACAGTGCACCAGTTTGAAAACCAAACTACTTGTGCTGTTCACGGTCATTTACTCTTAATATATGGGAATTACAAATGATCAAATGACACACATGTAAAACACCATACAGACAAAAAAAAAGTCAAGGAAAAATTACATTTTAAAAACAATTTAAAATTCAACCAGTAACTGTGAGCATTCATGACAGGCCCTTGCAGACCCACGTAACTTGGGGTGGTGCCACTGTCATGTACAGTATAGTGGAAAAATACTAAATCCATTTATTCCAACAAGTGACCTTTGCTCTAACACTAACTTCTGTGATGATTTCTTTCAGCCTTTTCCCTTCAGGGGTCACCACAGCGAATCCAATTCACTTATTTGATTTCGCAGCAATTTTTACGCCAGATGCCCTTCCTGACACAACCCACTGGACACTTACCGGAAATCGAACCCGGCATCCCCTATGCACCAGCCCAGTTCTTCAAACCAGTTTATTCTTGTTCAATACAGACAGGTGCACTTAATGTTTCTTCCCCTTTCTTCAACGTTCACTTGACCTAACAATAACCTCTTAAATGTCCCTTCCTTTTTCTTGTCAAAATCCAACTTAGACCCAGACTTGACCCATAACTGTACCGCTTTAACTTCCTCTTTTTGTACACTGTTCCCCAAAACCTTAGCTTAAGAACCCCGGAGAATGTATCTTCGGAGATCTGCTTGTACTGTCTTTGTGATACATACTATGCTTGTCCCCTGGCTTATATGAAAGGCCATAAATATGATCAATTGGCCAAATAAGCTATGACTGAAAGAGGAACATTAATTGATTGTGTTTATGTGAAATCTTGTAAATATGAGGTATAAGTACACACATATTTTAGTGATCAGGAAGGGATTTTGTGTTCTGTTGACACTTCAAATGGCAAAAAGTACTCAACCTTTCTTGCAAATATTTTTTTTTCCATCACCACTGTCACTAAGTGTTTACTCCTGGATGATTCTGCTGAGTTTAAGGAAATATGTATTATGTGTTGCATATTTTTGTAAATATATGGTCAAAGAAGGAGAGGAGGAATGTGTGTTGGTAGGAAGAGAGGGAAGAGTCTTGGTCTGAGAGTAGGGACTCTGAATGTTGGAACTATGACAGGAAAAGGTAGAGAGTTGGTGGACATGGTGCAGAGGAGAAAGGTACACATATTGTGTGTCCAGGAGGCCAGGTGGAAAGGTAGCAAGACTAGATGTTTAGGAGCAGGGTTCAAGCTGTTCTATCATGGGGTAGATAAGAAGAGAAATGGAGTAGGAGGTATCCTGAAGGAGAAGCTTGTTAGGAATGTCACAAAATATAATATCACAAAAACCGCTTTCTTTCATCTTCGTAACATCGCCAAGATACGCTCTATCTTATCCACTCGTGACGCAGAGACCATAGTGCATGCATTTATCACATCACGCTTAGATTATTGTAATGTACTGTTCTCGGGTCTTCCTAGGTCTAGTATTAAAAGCATGCAGTTAGTGCAAAATGCAGCAGCATGACTAGCATGACTATACGAGGATCCGTAGATTTGATCACATTAAATCTACGGCTGAGTTGCACTGACTCCCGATCCATTTCCGATGTGATTTTAAGGTCCTATTACTTACCTATAAAATTTTACATGCGTTAGCACCTGAGTATCTTATAGATCTACTGGCGCCCTACGTCCCTCCTGTAAATCTGTGCTCGTGTCATGCCGGACTTTTAGCTGCTCCGATGGCTGATAGGAGGTCTGCAGGTTATTGAGCCTTCTCCGTCCGGGCTCCATTACTGTGGAATGGCCTTCCTGCAGATATCAGGGTGGCTACCTCAGTAGAGACATTTAAGACGCGACTAAAAATGGATTACTACTCCCTAGCATTTAGTTAAAAGACTGCCACTTAGCATTTAGTTAGCATTTAGTTTAGTAGACTGCCACACAGTAGTACTTAGCTAGAGGATTGCCACTCTACTTCAGTGTTCCATAATTCAATTTTTAGCCATGTTAGATATAGCTCATTCTCTCTCTTTCTCTTACCCCTTAGGTCACTGAGGTCAGCGGCTGGATGCTGTGGAGGTTCCTGCATCGCCTGACCACTCGTCACCTGATGAAGACCTCCCCACAGCCGTCACAGCTGACACAAACTCTTTATGTTGACTTTTTATCTGTTACAATATTCCCCACTCGACATCCATTTCAGCTTGGTGGTCCTGGAAGGGGACCCCCCCCCCTCCCTCCTGTGGTCCCTTCTCAAGGTTTCTCTTTTCCCCATTGGGGTTTTTTGAGTTTTTCCTTGCCCTGGGGGGATGTCATACCAGGGGATGTCATTATTTAATGTCATCTGTGGGTGTGTGAAACCCTTTGAGACCTGTCATGTAATTAAGGGCTATATAAATAAAATTTGATTGATCGATTGATGTCCTGGAGGAGTGCCAGAGTGATGAGTCTGAAGCTTGACAATGAAGGATCACGTTCAATGTGGTTAGTGGAGTTAGACCTCGATGAAGTGACGCAAAAGATCCCTAGAATGAGAGAGTTGTGATTGGTGCAGACTAGGACGTCGACTAGTTGACACGTCGACTCGTTGACACGTCGACTCCCGTAGCACAAATAGACTTAAATTTGGAGGAGTCGACAAGTCGCATGTTATTCTTTCTGTTCGTCCCTCTCGATGTGGTTGAGAGCAGACTCTGCCTCAGATTGACTTAAGCAGACACTGTGTGTGTGTTGGCGGCAATTCACGCTGCCCGTGTGTGTGTGTGTGTTGGTGGCGGATCACACTGCGTGTGTGTGTACGTGCACTGTGTGTGTGTGCATGTGTCGGCAGCGGATCACGCGGCATGTGTGTGCACTTTATGTTGTGCAGTTAAATTTAAAGAAAACTCAAGTTGTTATCCTTTGTTTTGTTCGGGTTAAAATGTTGATGTTTGTGTCTTAAGTGTACATTGTTGCTCATTGCTGGACAGCCATGTGTCCATGTTGTTCCTCCACTGACAATGTGATGACGTTATCATGACCTGTCGACTCGACTTCGACTTTATTGACGGAAAAGTCGTTAATGCCCTAGTGCAGTCTGCATTAGTGCAGACTTGAATGGACATGTTGGTTAAGGAAACAGAGGTGATGAGGAGGTGATGGGCAGGTTTGTTATACAGGAGAGGAATGCAGAAGGACAGATGGTGGTTGACTTTGCAAAAAAGATGGAAATGGCTGTAGTGAGAAGAGGCAGGAGCAAAGGGTGACCTATAACAGTGAGTTGAGTGCATTTTGCCATGGGTCAGTACAGCGGTGGCTAATGTTTCAGCTCTAACATGTTTATTGAACTGTGCCTCGTACAGTAAGTAGCCTCTTATGTCTTTAATGTCTAAAAGATCAGACAATGGTCAGATCAGACGGGGGGGGGGACAACCAGATATTGGAGGTGGCGTTGCGGTGTGTGGCTGCGCAGCATCCCGCATCTTGGAGCAGCCACCTGGACAGGATAGAGTACGCGCACAACTCCCTGACGTGTGCTACCACGGGATTGTCGCCATTCGAGTGTTTGTACGGATACCAGCCACCATTGTTCCCTGAACAGGAGGGGGTTGGGGGCATACGTACAAGAATATCTCCAGAGGGTGCGCAGGGTGTGGAAGTTGGCCAGGGCGGTGCTAAACCGTTCGGTGGAACGGAACAAGTGCCCAGCGCATCAGTGCCCGGCGCTAGACTATCATCCAGGCTAGCAGTTGTGGCTGTCCACGCGGGACCTCTTCCACTTTGGATTCCTGTCCAAGGACACTTTGAGTTGTTGTGTATTCTTTATTTATTGTGGAATAAATCCTTATTTTTTCCTTTTAACCCTCTGCGCCTGGATCCTCCCCTTATTATTAACAGATGCACGATGGCTTTATCGTGCCATATCAACATGGCACGTGCCATATCAACATGTCTGTTTCTGCACATGAATCAAATGTCATGTGCAGAAACAGACATGTGAGCTGAGACGACAATGAACTGAAAAAGAAACTAAATAATCCTAGACCAGAACCAAAACCTCATGAAAATTTCATTAAAATTTGTCCATAACTATTTGAATTATGTTGCTCAAACAGAAACAGTATGGTGAAACAACAACCAGGGTGACATTACTCAGTTTTTCCCATCTGCTACTTCTGTCCAAGTGTTTATTTTTTGGACGTACTCAGCATGAGAGATGCAAAGTATATTTCGGTGTAAAATGTGTGTATGTACGTATGTTCCCACCCCAGATTAAAGTGTCTTTATCTGGGGTGGGACGGTCTATTAAATACATAATAGGCCGTCTCACCTGTCCTTAGCCCAAAGACTCCCACAGATCACCTCTAGTGAATACAGAACCTGGAGGTAATAATGTTTAATTCAAAACTGGTGTAAGTCCTGCACCCTGCTGGAGAAAGGACCCTCCCAGAGTAACCCTAACCATAACTCAAACACACATATAAGTCAATGTATCACACTCAACCTTGTCCCCCAGACCGTTCATCCAGGTCTGGACGTACGGCATCCACTTGAGCTCATCAGGGTCGATGTACACCATCCCACAGCGACTGACTGTAGCTGGAGACGCCACTGCCAAGTCCTGCACCTGCAGACATCCAGATATTAAAGAGAGCAGTCCACCACTGCTCCAGTAGGCGTGGTCTGCAAACCACCAGTGTTTACCTCAAACACCATGTGTATGGATGGGGTGAGCTTGATGCGCTCGCTGTTAGCCAGACACAGCATCTTGTTGTCGTCCAGAACGGTGTTCATGTTCTCAATCCACAGAGCGTCAACCGGCCCATCACAGACCACCCACTTATGGTTGTCACTGGTGTCATTGACTGC
This sequence comes from Gymnapogon annona, assembly GCA_029814585.1. NCBI lineage: Eukaryota > Metazoa > Chordata > Actinopteri > Kurtiformes > Apogonidae > Gymnapogon > Gymnapogon annona. Next base: position 2,131 of record JAPTHA010189627.1, on the reverse strand, counting down.
ATCACGGACACTCAGCGCCATGAGTCCATCACACCACTCCAGCGTCAGAGTGTTGACCTGAAGAGCAAGGCTGAGTCAAGGACTTGTGGTTGAGATTTGGGTTGGTCTGTGGGGTTAGGGTTGGTTAGTACCTCTCCGTACAGCGCTCCCATAGAGACTTTGGGTTGGGCTAGGGTTAGAGTTAGGGTTGGTTAGTACCTCTCCATACAGCTCTCCCATAGTGACAGACTTTGGGCTGGGTTATGACTAACCATGATCTGTGGGTTGGGGTGGTTACGGTCGGTCAGTGCCTCTTTGTACAGTTCTCCCACAGTGTCAGACTTTGGGTTGAGGACATAGGTCTTAACAGGTTGCTAGAAGGGGGTTTGGTTTATGGTTGCTAAGTACCGCTCCCTCCATACAGGTCACCCATAATGACAGACTTTGAGTTGGGTTAGGGCAGTGCTTCTCAATTATTTTCTGTTACGTCCGCCCTAGCAAGAAGAAAACAATTTGCGCCCCCCATTCTCCGCTGTGACTACAAATAATATCATTTGTCTATAAAATTGTTATAAGTACCTCTGCATTACACTGTATCCTGAATTAATATTAAAGTAAACAAAGGAGAAAGAAGTATAGCTCAACTTACAACAAAGAATAACTGTATTAACATTGTTTTTAGTCTATAACAAAAAACATTTTAAGTGCATCAATTTGCCTGAAATAAAAAATAATAATCCTAGTTTAAACTGTAAACATTTTTTACGTACGTATTGCACCATTTGATATTGAAAAATTTAATTAAATAAAATCAAGAAATAACAAATTAAAATTCTGTTGAACAACATTAACTCAGGAGCAGAATATAACCTACAAAACAATAATGAATAAAACAATTTGGGCTGATTTTTTTCTTTATTTTTTTATCAAAATGAGGAAGTCAGGATTAACGGCTACAATGAGCACATTTTGCAGTGCACAGCTTTTCGTAGCAAGGTTTGAAGCACGGTACTGCAACTCTCAGCTCCTGCTCAATGTTTAGCTGGGACCTGTACTTAGTCTTCAGTACAGCAACAGCAGAGAAGCCAGTCTCACAAAGGGAAGATGTTACAAAAGGAAGCAGAATGCCTATAGCCCTCTGCCCTCTGCTATAGTGGAGGGTTTTTTGCACTGAGCAATTTGGTACGCGACCTTATATGATTCTAACAGTGCTCGCTGGTTCACTGAAGTAGCCTTCACAAAGTGGGATGACTGTTGGCAATATTCGGCATGTTTTTGCTGAAAAAACTCCAGCGGCTTATCAGCATGATTGGAGTATAATGTTTCTAAGTAGCACCTTAATTTATTTGGCTTCATGCTGTCCGCTGCCAGCATTTTTAGACACAGTAAACACACCGGTCTTTCCTCGTCTCCCACCCGCGTCACAGTGAAGCCAAGCCCTACATACGCTTCGTCATATTTCCTCGTCTTAGCTTTTGGGTGACTTTTTTTGGTTCATTACCTCTGTCTCTCTCCCCCTTCCTTTTCATGCCTGTTAAAAAAATTTTCATGTTGTCTCTTGAAGGTTTGGTTATTGTAACCAACTTTCAGCTTTTTCTCTTACTACCTGCACACACTCAGACAATGGAAGCGCCACTGCCAGCTACTGTAGTTGATGTGCAATTACACTTTATTGTAGTACGGCATAAAAAAGCACGTTCCCTAGGGTCAAACATCCCTGAGGCCCATTATTTGAGAAGCACTGGGTTAGAGTTAGGGTTATGGTTGGTCTGTGGGTTAGGGTAAGGATTTGGGTTGGTCAGTACCTCTCCATACAGCTCTCCCATAGTGACAGACTTTGGGTTGAGGATGTAGGTCTTGACAGGTTGGTAGAAGGGATCGTCGTCTTTGTGCTCAGAGCGGTGCAGGGTCTCTAGTGTGTCTGCCAGAATGGTGTAGACTGTAGTTTTACCACCACCTGTAGGTCCAACCAACATCACACCATGTCGCACTATCATGGTCTCATATAACTGGATGACCTGTGGACAGAACGACACACACGTACAACATTCATAAATCAATCAATAAAGTTTATCATTATAGACTTAGACTTAGACTTCCTTTATTGTCATTACACAGACACACACAATGAATCTGGTAACGAAATGTCATA
>JAPTHA010189572.1:0-12031 GCA_029814585.1 Gymnapogon annona | reverse complement strand
TTGTTTGTTACTGATGTTCAGTGTTTCAATGTAATTTTTGTACTCTGTTTATAAATAAAGTTTATTTAAAAAAAAAAGTCGTTCCAACGACTTTTTTTTTATTTACCCCGTGTCAGCTCTGCGCTTCCGTATAAGACACAATACAAAGACTAGATTTATTTAGTTATCCGATAATGTATGGGTGGGTTGATATTTATATTTATGAGTATATATTTTATTGATGTTTATTTTATTTACTTACCCACGACTCTCACGATCCAACACAGAATAATTTTGCTAAACCTTTAAAGACTAAGAATAATTTATTTGCGCAGTTCCGAAGAATTTTTCTCCACATCTAAACATAATCACCACTCATTATAATATCATGAATCGTTCAAATTGTATTTATATAGCGCCAGATCATAACAGAAGTTATGTCATACATCTTTACATTCAGAGCTGGTCTAAACCACCCAAATCTTCATTGTCTTCTTTGTTATTAACTTGTACCTGTAGCACTGCATGGTCTCAACGAGTGTAGTTTGTTAATTAACAGACAACATGAACATATCCTCTGGACAACAAGTTTGTGTGTACAAATATTTCATGCAATTTAATCCAACAGATATGTACATGTTTAAGTTTGGGAAATCTAGGAGTAGCTTGATAACAGGCAGGTTCTAACAGTTTTCCCAACGTCTGGAACGTTGAAAAGTAAAGAGTTACAGACCAGCTGCAGCCACATTTTATTATATTAGCAGTTACAGCCAAAGATCTGTAGATATTTTTCATACTTCGCCGAAATCAGTTTTCATTCCAATTCTTTGTTAAAAGACAGTTTGATCTGAAATATGATTTGATGACTTTAAAAAATATATATTTTATTTAGATTTTTTTATTGGACAATGATAGTTACGTTCACACACCACAATACACTGTCACTTTTATTATTTCATATTTACTTTCATTTAGATTTAAAACCTTTTCTTGTATTTTTCTCAAGATGTTCCTTGTGTAACATGCTGTGAAATGCATGTTAGAATATTGCACCGTCTTGCCCTATCTTGCCTCGGGTGTTCAGTCATTTGTGTACAAGTTTCTAAGTACCACAGCAATTGAACACAATTCATTTTGGTGTAGAATCGGAAGGAGGAAGGAAGAGCTCATAAAAAAGGAACAGTAGTGAACACTGATGCTTTGTCACGGGCATCTTTCAACACTGGTAATGTTTAATCAATAATTTGACAGGATATAGAGTTAGGTGAAACATGACACAGGGTGATGCAATACAGCCAGGGTTTGGTGCTTCTTGCAATTCAGGTTTGGGTCATTTACTCCCAAAATGTTTATTTAAAACGGTTTATTTAGAATTTCCCGCAAATGGCATTATGTTGTCATTTGGATAGCAAGGTAAAGTGCTTCACAAAAAAAAAACAGAAAAATAGCAGTCTTCAATGCAGATAGATTTACTATAGATACTGAATCTACATAAAAGTACATTGAGATGTGGGTAAAATTAGTTTGAAGAATAAAGTTATATCATAAAACTGCTAGATGGTTTAGTCAGACAACTGGCAACAAAATGAAAACAATTTTAGTTCAGGAAAGGCTGGTTAACACTGAATATACAAACAGCTGGTGTAAAAAAATGGGCGAACCTGTGACTTACTTTGTCCAACCTCAGAATTGTGAGAAGTTGCTCTGACTGTGACTAAGTGTTTTAGAAAAAGAAAAGATGGGGGTTTTTATCTGCCTACATGGACAGTTATAATGAAAAAACTGGTGGATGGAAAAAGTTTCTAGTTGAGAAGTTATATAAAGAGTCAAAGACGAAAGGAAGATAAATATCCTTCCAAGTCACAGGTTAATGTTTGGCCCTTCTAGAGTCTGCTGACGGTTCCACATGATCTTTAAGTCCTATGGCTAGAGAAGATTGTCCACATTGAACACTGTAATGAGGAGACATTAAAGTTCTAATAATAACACAAAGTGGCAATGTTTCTAATTCAACACATGCTTTCTGTTTTATTTTATTTCTGTCAATATGAATAGTCACTGTGTTGTACTTGAGATCACTGAATAATACATATCGCACCAACACCATTATTCATTTGTGTTTGTGTGTGACAACATTAACTATGCTAAGACACAGCCAGTAAATGTTATTAATATAGTCCAAAATCACTCGTAACATCCATATAATATCTACAGCTGTTAAAAAGATAGTACTAAAATATCTGACTGCTAATGATAAAGTTAGACTGTTCACAAAAATACCTATTACAGTGTCTCCAAAATAGGAATTATATGTATGAATATGTCTAATTATAGGTGTATAGTTATTTTCTTCTTGCTGGTTATATGATCCTACAAAGGTCCCATTTCACTTGTCAATTTATAATATTTTAATTCTCTGTAGATAACTGGACTCGAAAAGCTATTAAAAACAAAACTTTTGACATTTTACCTCTAAAAAAACACTAATAAGGCATCTGTAATGATATGCAATATTGTGATAGCACTCCTGTACCAGAAATTTAAATGTTATTGCTCTAGCTTTTGAAGCAGATAAAGTGGAGATGGTGGAAATTCGAATGTGTCTGTAAGTCTTTGTTTTTCTTCCTTAATATTGAGAGTTGTGCTGGAATTCTTCATAAGAAGCTCATGACAGTTCCCTTCTTTCCCACTTGGTGAGGACCCAGAGCATGGAACACAATGACAACCCTGTGAATTAAGAACAAGTGTATCATTCATTTAGACATTCCTTCCTCAAACCGAACCGGAAAATAACGCTATTTTGGGGACAGACTCATTAACTGATTAGATGTATTCAATGTACTAGTTATAAATGTGTGGTTTTAACTTTAACGCCCACTCCAAAGCCTGTTTGATACTTTGCTGTTATAATGTTATTATACGGTCTCACAGAGATATCAGTAATCTCATAGGGTGTTCATTATTTTAAATGTATACGACTGTTTCTGACTCTATAAAACTATGCACTGGTCTCTGAGCAGAAGAGCATGTCAAGGAAACAACAAAAGGTTTCCATGTTTCCAAAAGTTTTCCCGTTAGTGGACCTCCCTGATGGTTCTGGATTCTGAACCGTGACATCGTCAGTGGGTGCGTAATTTTCTAGGACAGGTGTTCCCAAACTTTTCCATGTCACAGCCTCCCAAAGAGGATTAGCTTTTTGGCCGGGGCAGAAAACAGATACCACCCCAATGCTACAAAATATGTCAAGATGCATTGACTTATATAATGTGTTTTCTTACTTACATTCAATATACAGTAATTACTAAATTTGTAGCAAAGGTTGTTTTGCTACTTTCTCCTCACTTTTCCTCCAGGGTGAACTAGGGAAACCTCCAAGTAGGTTGCCCTAGTGCACCCTGGTGGCCCCCACTTTGAAAACCACTGCTATAAGTTTACTGTTTACTTCTGCCTGAGGAACATCCTCCGACTGTGTTGAACAGATGTCAACACGGGCTGGTTCTGCAAAATGCACAAAATTTCTGAGACTCCAGAACAGAGCCAGAATCAGAATTAAAATCTGAACTGTATCTGTCTGAAAGCATTTAATGAAGCCTTAGCTAAATCAGGGCACAAAAATAAACAGAGCCAGAGTAGTGACAAACAACCATTGTCTTTCTGACAACTCATTAAAGGTAACTCAGATAAATAGGCTCCGTTCAGGATGCAGTTAATGTGGTCCAAATATAAGTTGTTTGCCCATATGTGATCTGTTAAAGACAGTTTGAACAGCACAGATTTCACACAGGACACTTTCATTTGTGGCCCTAAATCTGATGTATCCAATATTTTGCGACGCGGCTTCAGTCTGAAATGCCAATGTCATATTTATCTGACCTTTATGTCAATGAAGCGCGACAAATGTCACAATTCTGTATCTAATGAGGAGGAGCAAAGGGGAAAACATAGTCACGATAATATGCATTGGGACCTCTTTTGCATTTCAGGTCATTTCAGGGTCGCATTCACTTCATACTCAAAACTGATAGAAGTCACATTTAATGTACAATATGAATGAGCACACCAAAAAGTCTGACTTGTGCATTGAGACCCAGTGTCTGAAAGTAACCTTAGACTTTGTGTAAAATCAAGATTATTGCATAGCTTGTGTTTTGTGGTTTATTATTTTAGTGTCCAGACTTTCAGTCCAGACTTGAACAGCCAACAGACATTGTGATTATTACAACACAACTCTGCAGATAGAGCTGGTCATACTCCACTATGTCTGTTATATTGTTACGCAAGATTGATAACGTATGCATGTGTAATGTATTGAAGACGGTAACTTTCAAGGAGCTTACCTGTCTTCAGGCAGACCAAGTGCACTGGTAAGAAACTGGAAGATCTTAGCACTGTGCTCCTTATTCTTTTCAGCTGTGTCAGTCACACCAATGGCGGACACTGACAACATCACACAAGGAGCGCAAGAACCTGCAAGGAGCATCGGCAACCCAGGTTTCACCACCAAGTTCATCCTCTGAAAGACAACAAGTAGAGAAAATCTGCTTATAAAGAATATACACAAAACACTCAGAAATGACATTAAGCTAAAATATAAGAAAACACAACAGAAAGTATTGTGTTTATGTTAGTAATGATGCTTAAAGTTTTCACAAGAAGAATAAACACAATTCTTTTCGGAAACATTCCCTCATTTTGTGTTTTTATGACGCTGGTGGAGAGTAGCGTCTAACACATCTGTCCTTTATCTCCTTTAAGTGTTCCATTGGAATGATCCTGTTACTGTGAAGGTCATACATTCATTTCCAAACCATTCAGTGACCCCTATTATCCTATATAAGGGGGCAATGAGATCCTTGAACAGGCCCCTCACACCAAGGTTTTCATTTGTTACTCAAGTGTACAGGATGAACAAAAGTAGATTATGTAGTGCAGGCCAATATTTTTAGAACAATCTTTTGTTTTTAAATTGACCATTAAAATATCCATAAAACAAATTAAATACCTACAAGTCATCATCCTGCCCTACAGCTCATAGTACAGAAGTACATTAACTTCACCAGTATGAGATTCCCGTTGGTGATGTTCATCAGTTATACAGAACTTGCCAATAATTGTTCAATTTCAATGTAACACAATCTTGTTCCCTCATAGGAGGATTCAAATTCCTAGTAATTGTCAGTTGTGATCATGTTCAATTTCTGGTGATGTCCAGGCTTAGGACACCACTGTGTGATTCTTTTTAATTTATAAGACGCACTTCATCAGATATATTTGTGGACAGTGCACCCATCTGCACGTTTCATTGATATTATGATATGAAATTATGTTCTGAGGTCAAAAAGGTCAATCTTTTCAGATCTGCCCGTTGTTACGATACATTTTAATCACCACTGCATTGTGTGCGACAGCTCTGTTTTTTAATGGAGAAGGATAATGTACTGTCTGCGCATGTCACTGACCTGATAGACCTGCATGAGACAGAGCAGCAATAAAACTATCCTGGAGTTTAACCTAAAGCCAGTATATTTTAACGCATAGGCTACCAGCAGTGAGTATATGGAATTAGATTTGGCTCAAAACGTTCAAGCAAAACTTTTTAAAAGTCAAACAAAAAAATGGATTTGAGAAAGAAATAGATTAAATCAATCCAAAAAAAATAATAAACTTAAAAATACAAATTTTCACTTGAAAACAAATAACTTGGATAAACTCTGTATTTTATTTTGATACAGCATGTAGTTTTGTTTACGGTTCCATATGCTCTCTCCCTCTCTCTTGCGTTTTGACTCAAACCTTACGTGTGGGCGGGCTCTTCAGCGACGCGTTCCTATTGGCTGATGAGTTTTTGAGTGGCAGGTTGTGTGCTCGCAGAGGAAGCATAGGGAGACACGAACTGCTGCGAGATTTAAGTAAGTATCACTCACCTTATGTTGTTTTTTTTATTTGAGCTAACCTTATCAGAACAATGAGTCATTTGTTTGTAGTCTTTCTCCAGGACATATTAAAGACATAGAATGCAGTCCCTGGTAGGCTAACAGCCTGCCACTCAAAAACGCATCAGTTGGCATTAAGTTAGTTGAGCTGAAGAAGATTTAAAAAAAATGCCCCATAGGAGGAAGGACATGCTTATATAATGTCTTTTATTTGCAGAATGGGAGAACTAATGCAAAACAGCTGTGAGCGAGACGCCTGTAGCTCCCATTGACATTGAGCAACAGAACAGATTTATTTCTCCATGCACATGTACTCACATCCTCCGGTTTACCCAGAGCAGCTGCAGTGACGGAGCAGAACTTCTTTAAAAAGTCCTCCGTGAAAGAGCTGGCAGGTAAGTTTGTTTGTACGTCGAGAAAAGGCATCTTGATGTGAGCAAAGTCCTCTGGAATGAAGGGAAATGTGCTGGCGGCGAGAAGTCGACAAATCCGTCAACGCATTGTATTTCCGGTGGGGATTTTGCAAATAAAGCAGAGTCAAACTAATGTCTGGTGATGCGAACACAATTCCTTAACTGCCGCTTATTTAATTTTACAACAGTGTAGGAAACCATGCTTTTTTATTCTTTCAGCCCATCAGATATCCAAAAATACCACGATTTTTATTTTAAATCTGAAATACTGGCTTTATTCTGAAGCCACAACCAGAAGTTTCCAAGCGCAGAGAAATTCATGCATCACAGAACACAGCGCCCCTGCCGGCTTACTAATGTACTTTTTAATAACTTTTTCAATGATTAGTTCTTCAAAATCAGAAATGTGTACAAAATTTAAACGTATAACATAAAACATAACCTAAGCCAAAAACATAAGACAAGTAAAAAGAAAAGCAAATAAATAAAGGCATTATTATCGTTCCCACTTTTTTTTTTTAAGATGAGGAGGTCTTGTCCCCTACAGAGAACAACAATGCATTGCTGAGTGTCAGGATACATTTATTTATTTATTTCTTCAGGGGGTTATTGTGTTCATTTATAGTTTAGGTGAAGGTGGGCATGGCAGTATTTTTTTTTTTGCATTTTTATGTTTTGTTTTTTTTAATGCTGCAGGAACACCATGAGTCCAAGTTGTAGACCGGCCAGTTCCTTTACCTCTTAAGTGTGAGTTGATGATTAATTCATGTGTTCCATGTACTCATCTGTTGCTTCTTGCAAGAATTCACTTGCTTTGAGAAAACTTCCTGACTTCAAACCCTTGTGCTACATTACTTTGAGACTTACAGTATAAAGTTGTGGCATGTAATACTATATACAATAACTGATATTAACTGAGGGTATAACTATGTAACTGTATAACTATATAACTGTATGTTACTATATATCTGATGTCTTTGTATATTACTATATAACAATAAGGGTATAACTATAGAACTATACATCTATATAACTGTATATTACTTTATAACTGATGTTGTCTCTATATTACTATATAACGGTATAACTAATGGGACTATATGACTATATAATGGTATACTACTATATAACTGATGTCTTACTGTATAACAATGAGGGTATAATACTAGAACTGCATAACTATAGAACTGTATGTTTCTATATAACAATAAGGGTATAACTAGAACTGTATAACTATATAACTGTGTATTACTATATAACAATAAGGGTATAACTATATATCTGTATAACTATTGATCTGTATATTACTATATATCTGACGTCTCTTTGTTGATCTTTGCTGTTGCACTCTATCTGTTCTTATTTGTATTTATATATTTATATTATTATGATTTACTCTTATTTTTCATCATATTTGCAATATCTGTGTGTGTGTGTCTGGTCTTATCTAATCTAATAAAGTAATATATATTACAACTGAACAAGACGCGCAGCATATAAGACAAGTTAGAATTTTATTACTGTACATTACCAAAAACATTTCTTACATTTCACAGTCAGTCAATAACTGAACAAAGCAATCCTGAGAGTTCAATGTGTGTGTCACACATTGAACTCTCACACATGATTTCTGTGTGTGTCACAGAAATCATGTGTATACTGTATTATACTATAGATCAGATAGCAGATGTAAGTGTAACTGTGTCAACAATATATTCCATTACTGAAGTATGTTGTTGAAGATAACATCCTTTATACCAGTGATGACACACCTGCAGAAAACAGAAAGCAAAATTAAAAAAAAATAAAAACGTAAAGTTAATATATGATGACCACATAAATATAGAATCATTAGTGTGAAAGTTACTTGGGCAGATATTGGATTGGACAGAGATTGATTTCACAATCCTGTATGAAATTCCCACATATTTTGTAAAATAGGATCAGACTATAATATTGTTCTTCCTTTTGCTCCTTTTAATTTACAATATAGGCTTTCTGCCAAAATGTAAAAGCAGATTTTTTTCCTGTCCTCTTTTTTTTTTTTTATGAATGAACTAAACTAAATGTAAACTTCTGATGTGTAACACATTACAAATATGGTCAACCTGTTAAAAATGTTATTTCTAAAATATTTTATAATATTTTAAAATCCACAATATTTTAAAAATATTTTACTTATACTTAAACTAATGTAACCTGAACTTGATTAAAAGCTGACCACACAAATTTAAACCAACAGTGAATTTATATAAATGATTGTTTTCTGGTGTCTGTAGAAAAACATTATTGGATTGCTAGAAGTGAAGGTCACTCTTGAGTAACAACATGGCTATCAACCATGGGTTGGTGGGCTTTAGATTAGATTAGATATGCTTGTATTTGTCCCACTCAACAGCAGTTACAGCAGCAGAAAATAGATTACAGCACGCAAAAGATTTGAATATTTCTATTCTACATATAGGATAAAGACAAGATACAAGTTATTTAGATGAAACCCTCATTGCCAACATTTAGAGAAATTACCTGCACATTTGACCAGTTACTATTATTTTGTCATTTTATTACACTACATGTACGTAGTTACTTTACATCACTCTCCACGATATAAATTCGGACTTAGTGTGGTTCTTTCAAGACAAAAGACACATGTTTAATCAAATGTGTACGCCATCATTTTATCATAATTTGTTCATATAGTTCTATGAATTACAAGCAGTTGCGGGCAAACTATGTGTTTAAAAGTTCACAATGACGTTCTATCCAACTGAAAGATTGTTATCTTTTACAACACAGTGTCCAACCATTCCAGACATTTGGTTTATTAGACATTACATCTATAAATAATGTAGACAAATGATAGGACCTTCGGTGGATGCATTTATTAAGTATAAAAAAAAAAAGTTCATCCCAAATTAAAATTTGTGATGGTCAGTGACAGGGTTCTACTGATCATTCACTGATCCCCAGACTTACCATGGGAGTATTTGCACTGTTTGAGTGCCTCGTTGAAGCCCTCACATAAATTCAGGTCATTCTGGTTGGTGGCACAGTCCAGGAACTGTTTGACTTCAAAGTGACATGGTCCAGGCTGCACTGGAGCTGGAGCTGGAGCTGGACGAGGAGGCTCCTGCAGTAAAAGAAGCAAGACGGAAAACAAATACATCACAGATTTGCCAGTGACAAAGAGCTGCTGGAAAAGAATAAACTAATGTAATAATGGAGATCACTTTAAAGGCTGTTGCCATCCTCTGATGATAATAAAAATCCCCCAGCCCTCAAAAATGGTACTCTGAACTTGGTTGTTTTGTCAGACAGTGAATTGAGTTCTTTTACAATCAAACAATACATAAAAAACTTCCATTGTCTTAACAGTTGAAACCAGAAGATGACTAACACAAATGATATACTCACAAATTAAATAAGACAATTCATCTTTCGCACAAGTTCAGTGGAAAAATATGAAATGTGAGGGTTTTTTGGTCTTCTTTTGTATGTAAAATAGACTGCACAAATAAAACTATAGCACGGCAGGTAGAAAAGGTTATGCCATGTTCAGATCAGGTAAATTCAGCTCATCAGGTGTCTTAATCCTTAATGTCTGATCACTCCATACCTGGTAGGTCGGCTTGGCTGGCTCTGGGCTACTGCTGCTGCCACTGAAAGCTCCTGTGAGAGCACCACCAAGAACGTGGCCCACAGCCGAACCTACTGCTACTCCAGCAGCAGTAGTAGCCATCTGGGCCATAAGACCCGGTCCCTGGGATTGAGCAGGAGCTGGGGCCACAGCGGCTGGAGGTGGATGAGCAGGGACTGGAGCATGGGACGGAGAAGGGCTGAAAAGAAAAGAAAGCTGTACAGTTTTAATGCATAAAAGACGCTTAAAGCATGGTTATGTAATGACCACCTGTCCACACAGAGACAGACACACATATTTACACAGATCAGTATTGTTGATTAACTGTGAGGAAGCGGTGAAAAGTGAATATTTGTCATGAATGTTATTTTAAAATCATCCACCTGTGTTTATGTGTGGTAATATCAAGGTGAATTGAGAACTTGTGATGGTGGAACAATTTAGAAAGTCAATATTCTATGAACAACACTTTACACTGATCTACAAGTGGAATGTCCCCAAGCATAAAAGGAGGAAAACTTTGCAGGGTTTGAGTCTCTTATTAAGAAAAAAATCAGTCCAAAGTTGGTTGGCTATAGCCTTCAAAATAGAATCTAAAATATAATTTTGGGTCACAATGTGAAATTGTGACAAGTGATGAGGTAATAAGTTGAACTGTATGTATCAGAGCAAGCAGACCTACTTCAAAACACTGTCTGCACTTTACAATACATTCACTTTACAGGTACTTTTACACTGGAATGTTTAGAAAGCTACTGAACTTAAACCAGTATGTTGCACTTTATTATATACATTAACAACCTCAGCTGACCCACTCATTTGTCATGTAAGATTTAACACATTTAATCTCTGAAGCAGACAGTTTATAAATCATTGTGGAAAGGTGATTAATAATGATGGGATGTAATACTGAATTCCAATACGATCATCTCAAAGTGATGTAACATTGTTCAATAATCCAACTAAGAACAGTTGTGTATTTCATCAATACTGAAAATGTTGGTAAAGTATGAGAACAATCAGACCAGATGGATTCTGTTCTCTTGTATCAACAGTTTATGAAAATCCTGCAAACTTTTTTGAACAGTTCCAGTTATTTTACTACAGACACGAAGCGTCTTATTCTGCATTCTTATGTTTTACCTTGAAGACTGAACCCAACAAGTGACATATATATATATTAGTCTTTTCAACCAAGTCAATTATTTAACGCAAAAAGCAGCAGCTTTTACTTATTGGCTTTCATGTTGATATTCAAACTTTGATTTTACACCACATTACTTCTCAAACTTAAATTTAGCCAACTTCACGCAGGTATGCTACATTCGTTAAAAGGATCTGTATCCTAATGACCTTGCAAGGATGTCGTCATGATTTCAGTGTGACGCAACATGAAATGCATCTACACTCTGGTGTTGAAAGCAGCTATATTTCAAATTCCAGGAAACCTCTACTGTCTGAGCTGCTCAATCAGATCTACTGTCATTCATGTCATGTCTGAGATTATTGCAAATCCCTGCGCTTTAAACAGACACATGGCGTTTATAACACTGTTGTGGGTCAGATAAACGTTCACCTGGCTGGAGCGGAGGGGCGGCTGCGGCTTCCTCTCACCATCTTTCAAACGACATAAAGTTGTGAAGAGTTTCAGGAGACAAACAGGAGCGTTGGTTCCAGAAAGTACTTTCCAAAACCAGACAGACCAAGCGACAGCACGATCACAGACACGTGAAACTGACCTTGCAGTTGGGCTCACTTGCCGGCTGGTTACCCAAGTACCGCGAGATTAAGAGATGTCTCGAGATGTTGCTTCCCTCGTTTTACCTGTGAACTCAATTTACGCCCCCTGCTGGACTGGAGCAGCGGGACTTCATCAAAACAAGGATCATCAAGGTATAAAGCACAGACGTCAAACATGTGCCCCCGGGCTAAATCCGGCCCGCCAAAGGGTCCAATCTGGCCCTTCAGATGAATCTGTGCAATGGTGAAATAACACTGAAGATATTAACAATAATATTAGTTCAGGTTCCACATTCAGACCAATTCAATCTCATGTTGGTCAGACCAAT
>JAPTHA010189518.1:5654-27870 GCA_029814585.1 Gymnapogon annona | reverse complement strand
ATTTTTTCAGCCAAGTACCCCTAACCAGCGAAAAGCATTTTTGTCACCTGTCCTTCCGTGTTTTCAGCATTGCTGCTACGTTTCAACTATGACGCTGTTGTTTTAGTTCTAATGATGGCAGTGATTGACAAGAGAACTGGGGAGGTGCCAAGTCAGGACAAACAGTCTTGGGATAGAAGAGACTCAGAAGTTTTTTGGGATCATGAAATTGAAAAGTCTATTGTATAATATTCACTTTATGATCTTACACATATTTTATTGAAATGTTAATTAGATCACTATTTTTAAAGAATTATTTAATTGATGTTCTTTTTTTTTTTTTTTAGAATGAGGTTGTTTTTTAAATCTCAAGTACTCCCTGGAGGGCCTTCAAGTACCCAGGGTACTTGAAGAGTCACTGCTATAAATAACATTAAATGAATCCCATTGTGAGTCTAAAGGGCACTAATTTATTCATTCATCTTCCAAACCTGACTTATCCTTATTGGACAAATTACAACAAAGAAATCCACCCTCGTGCCAATATAACTGGTACTCTTAACTACCATCTCGTTGTCACCTTGTCAAGGCTCAATAATCACGTCATGTGTACTGAACAAATGAAACAAACACATCCAATGACTGACCTGAGTTTCCACTACAGGGGCAGTCTTGGGACCAAGCGGATTGTTCAGGGCAATTGTGTAGCTAAGTACACGGCTGGTGTTCCCGCTGTTGCTGTCCTGTTGCCACTCACCCACTGACAAGTCTGAGAAAGAGAAAGAATGAAAGATTTCACTGAGAAGATGAGGAAGCAATTCCCAACGGATTGTCTGAAAATGAAAAAGTGTGCAACACAGAGAATGGAAGGGGTCACTCCTCACTCCTTTATAACAGAAAATGCCCTCATTAGGACTACACAATGTCCACAAGTGGGCAGGGCCTCCAAGTTGGGCTACCACATCAAACACCAGCTTCATATCTGACCTAATTTGAAATAGAGAAAAATATCCATGATGAGGAGAATAGATATTTGATAACAGCTTTAAGAACTGAACTTCAAGTCCATAGTAACAGGGAAAGGCGTGGAACAACAAGAGTTGTTGGGGAAAAAAAGAACAGCTAATACGGTACTAACATCAAGAAAAGTATCCTCATTAGTGGCACAATACAGTGAGCTACAATCGCAGGCGAATTACAAAAGCATAACAGGACTGGGTGGAATGGGAGCCAAAGACCAGTGAACCCACTTCAAAAGGGCAAATCACAGCCAAAGCATAACCAACTGACGCCACATGAAACCGAAATGCTCAGTGATATTTCAAATATGTTATTCAAGGCCCTGAATAGATAATCTGAGGCATCAAAACAATATTAGAAATTATTTTCAATCCAAATTCAAAACATTGCTATTCAAGCTTCTGTAACTGTCCAGATATTGTTTTTGAATGCTGGAGGTTTATTATGCAATTCAGTCCATGAATAAATAATAAAAACATCCCCGTCAGTCATCTCCTCTAAATTATGTCACTAGCTACTGCATTTTACTTTTTTTCAGTTCATCTCTTATTCCATACATACACTGTTGTAAATGCAAACACTAACATGATCGGCAGAGCTCCTGAAAAATAAAGATGGGACATTGTAAGCTGAGTCAATGTGATAAAGAGATACACTTCTAACAGATTTAACAGATAGTGAGCATAAAAAGCTGAAGAGGAAGTGAGTAGGTCAAGTGTTCTATTCATGATTTAGTTCAAAGTTGAGAGGTGCGACGATCTTGTTGCATAAAAATGTATGCTTTGTAGCTACTACAACCATATCTGACCCTTCAAGGAGTTATACTGTGGTACTTGAGAAAACACACTTAAGCACCCCAACTAATGAAGTATACAGAGAACTGGTGAATATGACATCTAAATGCAATAACATGAATACCTATCTGTCCAGTTCTAATGTTAATATTGATAACAGGATTGATTTGTTACATGGCTGTGGGTGGCCAAATTAGGTTACAGCTCAAAACTGTATGTTGGTATCACTAATTGAATCTGAATCAATCAATTGATACTGAATCAAATTGATATCAGATCAAATCAAATTATGATTAGTCCCTTCAGAACTGCGCAATTAGAAACCAAATCAGTTAAGGAAGTGGGCCATGATACCCAGCCCTTGTTTTATCATGCTTTTATTCAGTCTTTTTTTTTTTTTTTTACCATTTCAGTACTATCATCAGTCCTCATAAGAAACTCGCTCAACCACATCATTAAATCCAGTCAGCTGATTGGGGAGACACAAGCCACCCTAACCAAAAAGTTGCAGTGGTTAGCTATATCCATCTGTAAGGACAACTCCCAACCCTTGAAGATCAACTTCCACTTCTTGTCATCAAGATGGAGATTTAAAGTTATGAGAACCAAGACTACAAGCTATAGTAACACTTGTATTCATGCTGCATTTTTTTTTTACACAAGCCTTAGCACAGTTAGAATTATTTGTTTACGTTCATGAGGGAGTCAAAAAGTTCTCAGACAAATGTGTTTACTCCTGATCAGAGCGTCCTTCTGAGTACCTGCCAAGTCTGTTTTGTCATTAAATGTCTGTGAGATGGCGTATCCTGCAACTGCAGACTGGATCTAGTTAAAGGTACTAATAATAGGATCTTGGGCCTCAGAGAAGCCCAATTAGCGGGATCCAATCTGGATATAAAAAAGTGAATTCAGTTTGAAATGAGCCATCCCTATGCAAAATGGTGAAACGTAGAGAACCCATTAACAATGACAGAGTTCACACTAATTAAAGCCCTTCGTGATGTTGTATGGCCTAAGAGACATAGGGAGTGGTGGTCTAATAACATTGTTAAGCACTGTATGTGATGAGGCTTGTGAAAAACAGGTCTAAAGTTAATGCCCCATGTGCATTATTCATAATACGTGTTCACGGTCACCTACACCATGAGATGAATAGAACAGGACGAGCTGGGAGTACATGTTTTAACCAACACGTACTCTCAGTTGTAACTAAAGTTATAATGCATGCTTACAAGACAGAAAATGAATCAACATTTTTGGTACAGGTTTTGTCTTTTAAAGGCTGTGGTCTTAAACTGTTGATGAATAGACAATTTCAGTCTAGTTTTTTCAATAAACTGTAATAATTTTTTCAATAAACTGATTTTTTTTCCATCTCCATTTCTTCGTTATGCATTTTGAAACTACTACTTAAGAAGCTTCTTAAGATCCAAGAGTTGAAAATGTATATTCATTCAATTTTGCAACAGGTCTTAAAATGTTGGCCAGGTGTGTATAGTAATGAAGACCTACTTGTGAATATTATTATTAAATGCCCGTTAGGGTTAGGGTTAGGGTGTGTCAACAGTGTGTCATTCTTTTTCTTAATAAAATATGTATGAATGGCTATGGGATGTCCAGTCTCTAAAATGCCAACAACAAACATTCGGGCAATAATATTGAAAGGGATTTTTCTTCCAACATCACCATCAACAGTCCACTGTGCTCTAGCCAAACCACAAACACCAGGCCTTAACTGCCACACTCTCAACAGGAAAAACTTGATCTTTTGCGCTTATTGTTATGTAACTAGTTGACACAAGCTCATTGTTGTAATTGCTATACAGACTTCTGCAACTACAGAAAATACAGGATCAAAGACATCATCTAAGTGACAACTGCAGCACTTGGAAGAGAAACGACATTGATATTTTTTACTGTATTGATTAAAATCATACTTTTGTTTGAGAGATTATATTTGCATACCAGTGAAGTGTCGCTGAGAGAAGAGGTGCTGGATGAAGTGTGTGTCAGCAGAGAAGAGGAGGTCATACAGCTTATCCACACTCATACAAACTGTGGCATTGATGTTCAGCCGCCCATTTAAGTCGGCGCAGAAAGACTCCACTTCACCTGAAAAACAAAACTCATCAGTCAAATGGACATGACTGTCATGTAGTGTCAGGTTTGAGTGTTCAGAGGTCAAGTACAGGCCTCCAGGATACAAGGAAACTCTGTAATGTATGAGAACATACTACAAAATTATATGATCTGCAGAACATGAACGTCTAACCTAACAATGGCCTCCAGACGGAGACCACTTCATCTGAAAGTATCTGACAGAAGTTTAAGTTCATCTACTTGGCTCCACGGTGTGAACTGTGAGTGTTTTGGTGCATATGCATGTGCATATGTTTATTGACCGCCTTCATATGGCAGTGACGATGAAAATAATTAAATCTGTCAGCCCTAATCAGGTGTCATTTAATTTCTACCAAATGAACCAAATATTATACAGAATGGTCAATAAACTATTTTCAACCACCTACAAATATCTCAACACATCCATGGATGCAACATAACTTGTAGTTCCAGAAGCTTCATGACTATGATGCCTAATGACTTGAAGAACACAAATTTCATTTTTTGAAGTGTAGTTCTGGGAGCATCAGATATAATTTTTTACACATTGAGCAAATAGAGCCAGACCAATAGAAGCAATAGATTATTGAGTATTCATATTGAGATGAGATGAGAAGAGATTTTTAGTATGTGCTGAATAAGACTTAATGTAGTGTTTCAACTTCCATCATGAAGACACAACAAAAACTTGTTATAGATGGAAATAAATGATGACATGTATTGTGACACGACATAAGCAGTGCCTAGCATAGACGGACAGTACCGCCCCTCCAGGGGACATTTGGACAATGTTGGGGGGGAGTTTTGAGCGAGAAACTAACTATCTATATCAGAAAAAATGTAGTCATTTGAACATGAAATAAGATAACCATGAATCTTAGGCATGATTAGAAATCAAAATACCAACTCTGCTGATGTGCTCGTTTTCCTACTACCGGCATGTGGTCTCCACAGCAACGTGCCTAAATAAATTCCTACGCGCTGCTGAGCACTCCAGTATCTTTGGGCAGAGAGGGGTTGACAGTTCCTGAAGGTTGACAGCAGCCGAAATGGAGCATTTCCAATATGTGTGTTCACAAAGGAACCTGACAGAGAGTGGGTGCGTGGCTTCATACAACATGTTGTTATTAATAGTCTTACTCACCGTTTATGGTGAGGAGAGTCAGGTGTGAACGAGTTAGTTAGTGATCTGTTTGTTGCGGTTATGAATGTTGTATGTTTGAACTGTTAGCGGTTGATGTTGACGCTATGTTACGGTGGCCTGCGAGGACATTCACACCAGAGTCTCTCAGTTCCGGACGACGCATCACAGCCCCTTGTTATCATCTCTGGGACTTCAATCATGTATACTGTCTATGTTGTACAAGAATTCAGTTGTTGTATATCTGTTCTACAACTGTTTTTCTGTTCTTTGCATTCTGCTGCTGTATCTGGAATTTCCCCCAAAGGGAAAGTCTTTTCTCAAACATAGTTTACATTAGGCTACCGAGAAACATTTCCAACACAAACAACACTATCATTATTATTAATAATAATGACAATACAGAACCTCACTTTGGATCACTTAATCCCTCGCAATTATCATTATTATTGTTAATAATAGTAATAATAACAACAATACAGAACCTCACTTTGGATCTTAATCCCACACAAACTGTGCTTCATCCCATGCAATTACATTGTGTTGCTGCCTCTCTGTATATTGTCAATGAAGTGGTTTGAAACACTTTGATTACATGCCCTGACTTTCCATCGTCTGTTTAATGTTTAAAATACATGTGTGTAACTTGTTCAATCTAGCAGATCAATTACAATATAAAAAGGGACTCTGTGAAACCTCATGGTACTGGGTGCTTGTGAATCCATGGGTTTGAATTTTTCCTTCTGGCAATGCATTAACTCACATAGACGCAGGGCTACTATTGTGGCAGTTTGCAAATACATTTTTCTTAAATGGTTTATCAATATTTATTCTAATATTGTCTTCTGTATTTTTCATTTTTCAGTGACAAACAATGATTTTCTATATTTAATTCAATAACCGTGTAGTTCATAAAAGTTAAAATTAAAGTTGAGGGTTGTTATATCAAAAAACAGAAAACTGAGGAAATGTAAAATATATCGTTAACTGAACACAAAACAATGCGTTTTACTGGTGAATCTGGTAGGAGATGATGTTGTTTCCACAGTAACTACAGAGCCTCTGAATGTCCAAAGTGGGTAATATCTGATGACCATAAAATGATGACAAATTGTGTTTTACACTAATTATTTATATGTAACAATAAGATCAACAGGTATTTAACTTTAGGTTCACCTCAAAATGGAAGAGTACATAACCAAAATAATTTGACTGAAAATATTTTTTTCAGACTGAAATGGGGTGGCTATGAGTTAAGGTCATCCAATTACAGTATAGATTCCAAAGATCATTTTAATCAGATTTTTTTAGGTGGGTTTTTTTATTTAAAGACATGCCTTTCTTTTTTTATTGTCACAGCAATAAAAAACCCACCTATCACTTTCAGAGAATCGTATGGCTTGGTACTTGTTGGAAAAGCTACATCAAAATCATATATAATCAAATAATTAAACATTTCTTATTTTCCATTTCAATTTTGTCATCTCTACTGGTTTTTCATGATGGCATGTCCATTTAACTAATCAACACTTACTCTCTTCTTGTGTGTCAGAGGAGTTGCTGGGGTCTGTGGGCAGTTCCTCATCATTGGTAATATCCAGTGAAGAGAGGTTTCCCAGGGTTGTGGTTGGCGGAGGAAGCATGTGATTAGTTGACTCAGATACAGAGTCCCCACCCTCCTGCAGATTCTAGTGTAGTGACAGAAAAAAAGCACAGAAGTTAGAGGAAAACCACCCCATGTCACATGACGTTAGTAGAGAGAGGCCTGTATGGGAATGATCCTATCTTGACGGGGCATGAGCAAATATACCAGAATAGCTATGCAATTAATGTCCTAGTAGGCCACCCAGCATTCATTGACTGAGTCTAGCTTGCTTTGAGCTTGTTCTGCTTCGATCCAGACAAAGGTTGGAGAGAAATACCCATGAAACCTGTATTGAACATAACTGATTTGGCACACAGTGAATCAGAACTACACAAATTGCATATATAAGCACACAATTGACCATTCTGTATCTTTTCAATTAATCGTACTACATTTCAGATGTCAAAATTTGTAATCACTTTTTGTAATGAATAGCATGAATAGTTTTGAAACCTGTCCCACTTGGGGAAACATGAAATTTCCCCGAGTGGGACGAATAAAGGTATATCTAATCTAAATCACCTCCACAGATTGTTATGTATGTTTAGACTTCAGTCATACATGCTGTCTATGTTGTACAAGAATTCAATTGTTGAATATCTGTCTAGTCTGTTTTTCTACTCTTTGTATTCTGCTGCTGTATCTGAAATTTCCCCTTAGGGGACGATTAAAGGTATATCTAGTTAAATGTTTTAGATAATTAAAAATTGGTTATAAGTACATTGGTAAAGGGAATTCTGTGCTTTACCAATTAACAATGTTACATATTATGGCACAACATTATTCAATACATTTCTGGTCAGTATCTTACTCTGATGAATTGCTCTAAATGGAGTCAGACAGGGTTGCATGGACTGAACAGTAGCAAGAGTCATGGTCACTGCATAGTTACCTGTGTAGTTTAGTTATGATTATGAGGGAGTCAGTGTCTTAGTTTTTATGAATAGTTCAAAATGTTTATTCACATTTCCTTCTTTACTGGTGGTGTGGAAACGGTAAATTTTGGTTTGTTATTTGACTCCTATTCATTTATATATCCTCTTTTCAGTCAATATAAACTGGAAGGTTAACTAGTTTACTTAGGTTTGCTGCAGTTTTGCAGTGGCTCAAATGGTTGACCAAACTTATGTCTGTACATGTGTGGTGAACTTGTGTTGAAAAAGATAGAACATTACTTGCTTTGCCATTACCTCTTAAACAGTGCATAAATATGCATGTAAGGGAAAACGACAATTTCGCTAAAACTGTCATTTTTGTGCTTGCAAGGGGTGGGATTTTTTTGGGCGTAGCGAAATTGGTATGTTGCGCAAAACTGCAATGGAAAGACCATTTTCTGCAACTAGAGTTGCGTGAACAAAAAATAGCGTAATGGAAAGACCATTTTCTGCAATTAGAGTTGCGTGAACAAAAAAAAAACAAAAACAAAAGAACCCCAGACGTTACAAGAAGCGGATGATATATAATAATAAAGAATTTATCTGTAAATCAATGTGATAAGTTTTTTTCGTCGTCATGTTTCTGAAACATCACTGCTGGATAGCTGTATTACAAAAGAAGAAAAAAACACCACTGCAACGAACTTACAGCCATGGGGATGGTAATGCAATCAGACTATGCATTACACCAAACTTATGACATACGGACATTGCAAACAATACTTACAAAATAAGCAGCAGCAGCAGAGGTCGAGACAGAGGTATTGGTGGGAGTGGTACATGGCAGTGAGCCCTGGGAGCTTGGTGGGCTTGGTTCTGGTAAGTCTGCACTGAGTTTCTGTCCTGCTGAGGAAGGCACCTCTATTGGCAAACAGGAAATGGAGGAAGGTGAAGAAGAACCTCCAAGATTGGTGATGGAGGAGGGGGTGCCTGGACCACAGGGCACCAGGGGAGGAAGAGAGCTACCCATGGAGGGAACTGACACTGAGCTCAGGTCTAATAGATCTGTGACTGATACCGACTCATCCCCTGGCCTAGGAAACAGAGGGAAAGAGAGAAAAATACAAACGATACACATTAATACACTGGAAGAATCATGTATTTAGTCAACAATTTGTGCAATATTTTATGCTTGATAACAGTTAACAGGAAATTTGCCAGTTATTTAGCGGTCTTCAGCATGTGATGTAGAGGTCTGGTTGTATTCAGACATTTATGCAACACAACTATGTACTTCATGTGGCCTTTCTTTTAAATAATTTAGCTAGAAACCATAACAATACAATTCACCAGTCATTTACAAGTTCCACTTATACACCAACAATAAATATCCAAAACCTCTGCCCTGAAACTAAAGAAACAAACCGCCTCATAAATGGTTATAGAAAAGTATCAGGCGAAAATAATCACCTTAACCAAATACCATATATAAGCATAACTAAGCTCAGTTATATCAGCTTTGATATATGTTTTATATATTAAGTGATGGAAATCTATGCAAAATTTATATAAATAAATAATGTGAAAATATCCAATTTAACATGCCTTTCCATCCCATAAAAACATGCACAAACGTGCTTTTTGGATGACTTATAATACCACATGTATACTTTCATATACATTCAAATACTCACAGTAAGCCATTCATGTGTTCAGTGGTGGGGGAGACGTAGTCATCATCTTCGCTAGTGAGACCCAGTTCTGTTCCATAACATTGATGTACAATATGCCACAGCTCTTTGGGGGTCAGAGACTGCAAAATAAGCACGTCATATGAAGCATTAAAAAACAATATCAGTCAGGCCGGTAAATTACAGGCATCTAGACTCATACTTTCTGCAGGTGAAAAGTCAGTTCTTGACATAGGTCTAAATCTTTTCAACATAGTGGGTCTGCCAGTATTGTAAGTAGGTCTGGGTGAACTCACAGTCTTAGGAGGTGTGATCTCAATTTGTAATATGACCTACCTCTCAAATGGATTGTACAGATCGTTATTAAAAAACATATGTGTGCTGTCAAAACATTCCTATTTAGCGAAAGTTAATGTAGCTTTAATTCAATGCTACTATGAGCATTGCCAAGGCACAGACCCTTGTGGGTTTGAAGTTTTACTGTCACTAAGACAGATGACAAAACAAGCTTGTTTGTTTCAGTTATTTATAGTGATGCTTGAGCTTCAGTCTGCACTGAGGTTTTTGAGTTTAGCGTCACTAAATGGTAGAATGTGTGTACTGTGTTGTTTACCAAGGAGTCTGGTTTTTCAACTCAGGAAATCAGACTCAAGGCACTTTTCAGAATTGTGCTACAGTGAAAAGTTTGATTCATTAAGCTTTGACACAATGTAGGTCATTAACTGAAATTCTTTCTGTTGCAATTGCAGGAAATTGTGCATGTGACTGCTTACTTCATCTGGATTTGGTCAAAATACTCTATAGTAACTGTGTTCCAAACTAGGCAAAAATACTGAGGTGTGATCACATAAAAATAACAAAAGGCTATCACACACAGTGTAAGCCACCACTGGGAAAACTACAGAAAAAGCTGGGTTGTAACTTCTACTACTACTGTATTTTGTAACAGATGATGCAGACCATTTGATGCAGACCATTGATGGTAAATTTACCTTAAAAGAATGAAGTTGGTGGCAAACACAGTGACAGACAACATGAGTAGTCAACTTAGGAAAATTAATCCCTTGAAAACATAACTCAAAAATTATGGCAGGTCTTGTAGGAAAAAAATAATGTTCATTCTTATTTAGAAATTCACTGTTAAAGCGATACCTTGTCCATTAATGCGTTCTGCCACAGGCGGAAAATCATCATGAAACTTCGATCCCTTGCTCCAAATGATGTGAAGAAGTGCTGTGAGGGTGGATATCAACGAGGGAAGAAGAATGGAAACAGAAAGACACAGAAAAAGAATTTGAGGGCATTTGACAGAAGGATCCCTCTGTATAATGTGTTAAAAACAGCGGGGAACATAAAGTGGCCATTTGAGTGCATGTGTGTGGTCATTGTGGTGTGGACGGGAGGGTTGGCTAGGTGGGACTGATTATAATCTGTAAAGCACTTTGTGTTGCACCTTTGTAGGAAAAGTGCTATATAAACAAAGACTGATTGATTAATTGATTGTGTGAAGTCTTGCATACGTAAAAACGTGCAGAAACTTGATTGTGCACACAAAAGCACATTGAAGCTAATTAACCAATAGGACACACCACGGGTTGTCTCTCAAATGGACAATATAGCTCACCAACACATTTAGTGTGTTTGCCTTCTTGAACTTGAAATAAGGATGATTTGGACCAGTCACCAGGAGGAGTCATGAGACCTTCCATGACTAAACTCCTCCAACGCTACATTTCCTTGGGTCAGAGCAGTTTTTACAGTGTACTATACCCATGGCGACCCATTAACGCACACAAAATCATTATTTAAATAGGACTGTCTACCAGACTGTGTAATCCTCGTCATTTGCACAGGAAATCTATATTTCCCTTTACTGCTCCTTCTTTACTGACAAAAATGATGACAATCTTATCAGCTGCTTCTCTTAACAGGAACTGAGTTTGGAGTTCATAAAGACAGAATGATTGAGTCTAATATTATTTGTGCTTGTTACTAACCTTCTCATTGTCAGTGCTGATCTGAATGGCATTTGGAATGAGCTTGGCAGTCTTTTCCTTGGTCAGAGAGGTCACATCTTTCAGCAGGATAGTGATCTGATGACGGAAAGAGACACTTACCATTGTGCTTTTGGCAAGAGTTTATACTAAATTGTTATGGTGACCCATCATTCTGCTAGCTTTGCCTCTTCACACTGAATGAGACCAAGATAGCATGGGTAATAATGCCCGTCTGTGTGCGTACACAGGCAACCGAGTTCCAGTTCCACAAGAATAAATAACATTGTCACAATCATTTCACAAAAAATGTAAAAAACATTTCAGTTCAATTTTATGGAATTACAAGTGCAATTTTAAAATACTACCAGTAAATGATACGGTCCTACAGTCAGATAATTTATGGACAACAACAACAAGGTACAGGTGAACTGAAATCCATTTGTCATTTAAGTCAGTGGTAGTGGGTCACATACATAATAACTTCTGGTCACCTTGGCAATCCTAACTTTTAAAAGCATTTTGGGAGAATTTTCAGGGGGTTCATCTCATCAAAAAACTAAGATCTATTCACAGACAGAGCATGATGGGTCCAAAATCTCAGAAGGTGACCAGATGGATGACACAGATGGCAGCATTCAGTACACGAAACGGGGTGTCAAAAAAAAAAAAAAAAAAACAGTCATAGATAAAATTGTGCAAAAGGGAACTATGTGTGCTTCTATGTTTATGTATGAGTTGGCTTATTAGGTTTATTACACTAACCATAATTATTTTGTATAAAAGTGAAAACCAACTCACTAGAGACAAAGATGATAGCACACGATCACCATATTTCATTGGCCATTTCCTATAATTTTCTCCAAAATTTGTCATTAGAAGGTATTTCTTTTTATATTTTGTTTATAGTAAAATATTAAGTAATTGTTTATATTAAAATATTCAACAAGAACAATGTAAATACCCATTTTTCATGCTCCATTGTTCCAACATTGATAAATACGTCTTTTAGAGTACATGACGCGTCTATGTATAAAGTGTCTATGTTAGCCTAACACTATAATAGTGGCATAATATGGACTGGAAAAGACAATCAAATCTCAGTTGTTTGGAAATTAAATGTTAACTAAAATGTCATTATTATCACAGTCCTGTGTCAGTGTAATACTCTTATCTGAGCAAACAACTGAGCTTATCTACTCTGATCTGTAGACAAGTGCATGATAAAAAAGACCTCTTATCTGATTGCAGGTGTTATATTAACCAGGTTACAACCGCATTTGTTTGCTTGTGTGTGTGTGTGAATGTGTACATAGTGTATGCTTACAGTGGTTTCCCAGCGGAAGATGTTACTGTAGAAACAAAGCCAATTCTCTGACAAATAAAGGCGGCCCTGAAGTAGTATATCCTTCTGCAGAGCGCAGGAATAGTCTAAGGAAAGAGGTAAGAGGAAGGTCAATTCAGTGATACCTCACCTGAGTCCACCTGACAAGGTTTATCACATTTAGGCATTAATGTTATTGACTTACCTACTATAAGACGCTCTGTGTCAGGCAGCTTCTTAAAGATTTTACGGAAATCCTCATTTCGTTGTTTATATGTAGGACTAAGAACCTGAGAAAAACGCAAAAAAGTGAATGGGGCAGTTGTTTATAAATCAACTGCTTGCATTTGATGTATGAGGCCTGTATCAAAGTATTGAATCACATAAATGTAGACTTACATTGTACCAGCTCTGCATTTTCTGTAATGACAAGAATGCAGTCTTTAATATGCAGCTGTCACTGCAACAATAATGGTAGAACTAACAGCATTTACAGTTCTGGTAAAATGACCAACTTCAAAAACTCTGCACATACGACCTTGCCAGTAGGATCTCTATACTAACCCTGTGTTTACACCCAACATGCCACATAAGTTGGAGACAACATCCTTTTACTGGCTTCAACCAACCCACATGAGGTAAAGGTTTATTTTAGACACAAACATAACAAGGCTGTAAGCGATTCTTATGAGCTTGTGCTGTGTCATGAGTCTTTTAGACTATAGTCCTGTTGGTGCACCATGAGTTTAAATAAGATCACATCTACAAACAATAAGCTGTATAAGGGAGAGGTAAAATATCTGTCAGTTGGTACAAGCAAAAGTCATATCAACTTCAACATTTAATTTCATTCATGCTGGCAGCTTAATATATATAAAAAAACCTGACACATATACATCAGTCAGCTGTAAACATTATTATGCCTGACAGGAGAAGTTCTCTAACCAGTTTCTCAGTTTTACCACATCAAGAGCTAATATTCACTTGCTGGTTAATATATCTCACTGACTGACAGCTCCCATTGTAATGAGATAATCAAAATGACAAGGCTACAAATTTGCCTGTCAGTGGTCACAATGTCATATGATGACAGAGATACATCAGTTGTTTCACATTTTGTAGTATATATAGTATAGATTAACATGTAGATTCGCTGGAGTTTACTGACCTTCGGTCATCAACTGTTGTAAAGGTTATGATTTTTTATTTAACCCCCACTTAAAATGAATTTACAAATTAAATGCAGATACATATGAAAAGAAAGTTCAGAAGCATCAAGTTGAGGCAACATAACAAATATGACGGAACTTTCTCATATGATAATTGATTTTTCTAAAGTGACTAATTTGGTAGATTTTGGAATTAAAAAAATACCGTTTTCACTTGGATTTTCACCTGTATTTCACCTATATTCAACAAAATGATATTGTAAAAAATCTGTTGTAAAGAGGTCACTCTAGTATTTAGCCCAGGATGGTAGTTTTGACTCATCCATACAGCATTAATCAATGAGCACAGTTAATTACCTTGGCATTGCGGCTGAAGTGGCGAGAAGCAAGTGGGTAAGCAGATGTGAGGGAGGAGGCAGAAGGTATAGAGGGCAAAGGGCTATCTGAACCTCCCCCTCCACCAGTGTTCTTCTCTCCTCCTCCCTCACTCTCACTGGTCCTGCTGCCCCCAAGGACCCTGCGCCGGAGGCAGGGAGAGCTGCCAGGGGTGCTGCGTGGAGAGTTACTGGCCGTACTGGAGAAAGAAAAGAGACAAGAACAAAACTGAAGGTAGAAAAGACGACAGTAACTTGACAGAAGTTTTGCTGTTGATGATACAGGGTTCTAAAATGTAACAATTTTGGGTGGTCATCAACACAAAACTCAATATGGACAAGCAAATCTGATTTACTGAGCTTTATTTTTGTACTGTGATTTAATTCAAGAAAACTAAAAGATAATCTACAGCCTTAATACACATCTATAAAACTGATAACAAAGATAATATTTACATTACGACTGCACATATAGCAAATGCCGAAAATGCCTAAAAATGAAGCACCAATGTTCAATTTTGTCTGGAGCCATAACAGACTGATTTGGAAAAAAATACATTACTGGCAATCTCAAAGGTCTCCAAATAAATACACATGGTCAGTCTGGTTTTAACTAGAACAGTGATTATGCAGTGAGTATATAATATTCTTTTCAGTGCTTGATCTTAACCCAGTACAACCGCAAAATATTAGACTCACAGATACATAACATAAAGATGAAACACATTCTTAGGGATATTATTTTACTTTGCAAATACAAATTAAATATTTTGTTCTTGCTAAATTTAGGAAGAAGAATGTCAGCATTTAAAAGATTCAATATTTAGCAGACTTAAGTCGGAGTCTAAACAAAAGTATGGTTCAAACTCAAGTGAAACATTTTAAGTTAATTAAACTCTTATTCAACAAACAGAAATGTTATAAAGATGAAAATTAAAAGTGTCAACTCTTCAGGGAGGTTTGAGAAAGCCATGAGGAGGTGGTGGTGTTGTGTTGTGTGTGTGTGTGGGGGGAGGGGTGGTAGGCATAAGGCTGTACTCAAAGTTAAACTTGAGATGCTTTGCCAATTGCTCTAACTCTGTCGCTGTTCTTTAGGTCATTATCCTTTTTTTCTACCTTTGGAAAGTTTCATTTCCAAAGTTTAATTCCTCCAAATAAACTTTCCTACCTTTGGAAAGTTTAACTTGAGGGGGGCAAGACGTGTATTTAAGGTGCATTGCACTCCCCCTTCCTTCACCCTGAACCAGCCCAACACTCTTTCATGTTATAACAACTCACAATCGCAATAACAATACTTGTTAATAGGATAACTTATTTCTCATTGTTGTTTATTCATACAAAACTAAAACACTTTGAGGTCTTCACGGGTTGGCCAAGAGTAATAATAAAAACAGATGACTAGACTTCCTGTGGTTTATTTGAAAATTAGCAGCAATATTTTAAAGACATGATTAGACTCCTGGTGTAATGATGTCAGCTCTCAGTAATCATGTCATTAGACTCTTGGTCTAATCGTGTAGTAAAAATACAAAGCCACGCCATGTACAAATCCACTCATATTACAGTACACTAACATCTCTCTGTTTTTCATCATTGTTCCTCCAGTGCCACTAAGCCACTGGAGGATTAGTGTTAGGCTACTTATCAACACACGCTTAATAAATAGGTTAGGTGTGTAATACTGACACATTTTTGACGCGAGTTGATAAACTGAACAAACTCCATCCGTCAACAGCCCACATGTAACAGGCGAACAACCAGCAGTGACAGAAACAACGTCCTCGGTGTACACACACAGCAGTCTGGCCCCATTCAAACACTATACACAAGCTACAAAAACCACGGAAACACTGACGTTACCACGTACCCGTCCACACTGATGGGGGGGGGGATGATCTCCAGCGCTAAACTAACGGTAACCGAGGGTGTTCTGCTCAGAGACACACTGGAGGATTTTCTCTGACAGTGAAACCGGATGAGCATCGAGGGCTAACCACAGATCGTTGCCTACCAGTTTTACACACTTAACATAGGAAAAGGTCTCTTTGCATGTGTGTAAAAAAAAAAACAACAAACCCAAATGTCACCAGCCCCCACCCGTATCATCAGTGGGAGGTGCGAGTCAGCCTCACAATAACCGCTTATGGAAAGATCGGCAAAACAAAATGCACAGTAGAATCGGCCACAGACCACTCTGTGATGTCGGAGAGTGTTTATATCACTTACTCAAACATTTCATGAAGTATTTTCGATCCAAAAGATCCACAAAATCACGCACGTTGCTTCTGACTATTGTATTAACATGGCACCGGTGTTCGTGGTGTGTGCGGCTAAGAAGGTCGACGGTACCGGGCGTAGATGCCCGTCTTTCAGTCTCCTGCTCTTGGCTCAGGTCCGAGACAAAAACGCACACATCGTTCGGTGTCTACTCCCCATCGTGGCTGTGTGACGCCCCTGCACCTTGCAATCGGGTACCGGACGGCATCTCCCTGCACCATTCGCAAGATCCGGTAACGGGCTGCCTTACTGTGTCCATCGGTAATCCGGTTGAGCACCCAGGGCTAGGGAGGGGAAGGGGCGGGGGAGGGAGGATGAGGAAGGAAGCGTCCCCATGCGCAGAGTCAAGCTTTGCTTTTACATCAGTGGTTCTCAATCTTTTTCTATCGGGGTGGACGACAAGTCTAGTATCCAGCACCTCACAGCATTATAACACTGGTGCAATTCTACTTTTTTTTGGAAGTAACATCAATATTCTAACAATACTTTTACTTTTCCTTTAATACTTTTTGTTAAAATAAAAAATAAATTGGATTTTTACCAAAACCAATATTTATGGAATATATGGACAATTATCATACAACTATGAAAGAGCTCCTTCTAGAACAAACACATTTGAACAAAGATGAACTTTTGAACCACCTCTGTGTCTGCAATGAGTAGTTTACAACTCAAAACATTTAGGTGAAAAACGTACAAAGTTTACAAAAACAGAAACATGTCTTTTCCAGTTGAATCCTTCTCCACTGTCAAAACCTCAACTCTTTGTCTAGTCTAGTGAGAGGTCACCATGGCAGTACATAACTTAGGTTTATATCCCTAAAATGAATCCATGGTGCTCATTCACACGCCAGTTACAGTCAAATGCTCCAGTCCCTCACAAACGGCAGCAAAAAACCAAGATATCTGTGCAATTAATGTTTTTGTCATTGTAATAGACTTCTGCAAATGTGTAATTGATTAACAAATCTGTCTATATTTCATATCAGCCACATATAAGTAAAATAAAGTCCGCTAGGAACTTCGGTCAGTGGTAGGTTTAAAGTCATGTTCATCCACATGAAATGAAATAAAATGAAAACACAAACCACTTCAGTTTCTGTACAGTTGTGAACTCAAAGATAGTAATAACAGGTAATAATAATAATAATAATAATAACAGCAGTAGTAGTTGTAACACAAAATCTTAACTGCAACAGCATCAATTTGTAGGGAATATGATGAGAAAGAAACATAACCATAAATAAAAACCACACCATCTTTGCCAAAGACCCAATCCCTTAACCCTCAATCTCTCACTCCAACCCTCTGGATTAGAGCCCACATCATAATCCACACAATGGCTGGCTATGGCCACACTGCTGTGCAATCTGCTGTACAGAGGTTCGCCACTGACCAATAAGATTCGAGAGAGAATGTCCTTTAGTGTCATTCCTCTTTCATACAAAACATTTTCTTTCAACAAAAACAGAATCACCTTCCCCCCCAAAAAAACCTGCAGTGGACAAGTCACCTCACTGTGCCACAGGACTCAATCTGGCAGACAATCCTTCATTCCAACTGAATCAGATTGCACAGCGCCTTATTGAATAGCACAGACTTATCTCCTCAAAAGGTGTTATATGACAGGCCAGTTTGGTGCCAGTTGGCGAGCTATAGGTAGGCGTTTGCAAGTTCTGGCATCGTTGTTTCCAGTTTCCCAAACCCTAGCCCTAAACAGAAACACTATACTAACCCTAAACTGCAGTTCGTGTCATTTGACCTGTCGTCCAAATACAAATAGAAATCTTAAAATGCATCAGTATAGATTCCCAATTAAAAGTGGTGTATATATATTCACGCAAATTCATGATATCACATTGATTAGCAGTTAGACTGAAGACTAAACTGGAGATAGACTGAGTGGTTTGGAAGTAATTCACTAGTCACTTTTCAAGTTTTATTTTTGTTTCCTTGAGCCGAAGTAGAAATTAATTTCCATGTGGATCAAAGAAGTTACTCAGGATTTTTGTAAATAAGACTCATATTCCTAGAAGTCCTTTAAACAGTTATATGGTGATTTAAGAGGCATTGTAACACTGGCTTGACAATAAAGCATTTAAAACAAGGACTTCCTCCTCTTCAGTGAGCTTCCTACTCACAATTGTACTGCATCTGTATCTGTGCAAAATCACCCATTGTTTTAAAAAAATACACATTTACATACACACAATTGCACTCCCACTTGGATAAAGTATGCATGTCAACTTCATTGTATACCAGTTTTTGTCCATAAACTCATAATGATGTAATCCACCCACAGTTTACTGTAAAATTATTGAATTAAGAGAGTAAGGATGCATCATTTCTCAAACTACACTGCAAACTGAGCTTAAACCAATGCTTCTTGAGAAATATGGTCCATGTTTTTTCAGCATAGTTGTCTGTCTGTCATATATTGAAGTTAAGAATTTGGCCCTAAAATCCAGATGTGCAATACACCAAAACAGGCAACCATGAATGATGAGGGTTATTGCCCTTTTGCTGATCATGTATTAAATTAACTATGGTATATAGTTGTTGTTTCACGTGGAACTGAAATACATCACCTTCAGCTAGTTTTAAAAAATGTAAACATTAGTGTCTTGAAAATTCTAAAAAAAAAAAGTTTGACTTTTCTTAGTTTCCAAATTGATCTGGAAATTAGGTTTCACAAAGCCAAACAATATTAATGTTGAATAAAGATGTAGGAGAATTAAAGACAAGAGCACAGCTGTTCTTATAGAGTACAGGATATGATCATCCCCCGTTTGACCTCGCTTGCCCACTGCAGTGTCGGACAGAACATCCTGATTGGACATGCATGACATCATCAGGATAAAAGACTGCTCCCATTGGCTAAAGGTGATGTCATGCTCCGAGGAAGATAAATGCCGCATGCACTCCGCCGATAGCTCCTCCTGACCGACCCAGCTCTATTTTCCTCCCTGCCACACAAGTCTCACCTTTTTTGTTTACAGTTTGCACAAACCTGTTTCTTCACTTACTGTCAGAAACAAAATTTCTACAAGCTTACAATAGTCTTTTAAAATAGACAAAGGCAGGTAATATATAGCATATGTATTCATTAATGCAGGGGAACAATGGATGTTTCAGGTTACAATGTGAATGTTAGTCTTCATGTCAACATTGTGTCATTGGGAACATCGAGCTTCATTTTGAGAAAATTATCTGTTCCTTCTAGTATTAGCCATTAGCCCATTAACATAAGCCTGCTCTAAAATCTGTCACGTGTAAGGCTTTAAAAAAATCAGCGTAGACAAATCGCTGCCTAGTACACTGTATGAATAAACAACTCTAATAGCACACAAAACCAACAAAAAATTAAAAAATACAAAAAAACAACAAACAAAAAAAGGAGGTGGGGTGGTTACATGTCTAATAAAAATATTAATGCTTTTTGGGAGAGCAGCCATCGGAGATCATGGTGATCTTTTGATTCTGTTCTGTCCCATAGACAAGGAAGTATCAAATTATCGGTCTTTCAGGAATATTGTTTTTAAATGTCATTATTTTTCTCCTGAATAAACTAGACTGCTTTTGTATTTTTCAAAAACAATGTCGTCATCTGTGGGCATGTGAAACCCTTTGAGACCCTTTGGGTGATTAAGGGCTATATAAATAAAATTTGATTGATTGATTGAAATGTTATTTTCCTAGTGTTCAATATTAACATGATTTAATTTGCATTTTCGAGTGTCTGACCATTTTATTGAAGGTTGTATTCAAACACAAAGCCCTTAGCTCATCTCTTTAGGTTCTCACAAGTACATACAATGTAATATTTGCCATAAAACATCAAGATTTGGACCACAAGCAATTACCAGTACTAGTATACATCTATAAGTCACTATCTGGTTATTTGAGATGAATACCACAAACTAACCTGCAACTGTCCCAGTCAGAGTCTCTGCTGAGCAGACTCCTTAGGAACCAACGTGAGCGGCGGGTGGGTGAGGGACTACGTAAGCAGGACGGTGGCAGGAGGCGGCTCTGTGAAGGGTTGTTTTCATCTTGCTCATCTCCTTTCATGTGAGAGACCACTGACAGAGAGGAAGAGCACCTGGGGTGTTGAGGGGCAGACTTCTCTGTCATCTCCTCTATTACAATTTTGGGTGTTTTAGCCCTTTTGTGTTTTAGCCCTTCGTTGCTGTGCTCTTCTTCATTATGTTTCTTCGCGTGCATCCTGTTGTTGTGAGAGCAGCTGTGATGACTACAGTGTGACAGTCTTGAGCAGGGTGAATGAGACCATGTCTCAGTATCAGAGGATGGTGGGCGGACAGTTAACGTTGGGACAGGGATTGGAGGAGAGGGGGTGATTCCCTCTGTCCCCACAGGTGAAGGCATGCTCATCTTGAGAGTTGAAGTGTTTTAATTATTTCTCAATTGTACTTATGGCACTGTTAGCATTGAGACTGACCATGATAAAGTCAGACATTAATACAGTTTATAATTTTTGTAAAGGTGTACTGAGTCCTTTTAGCAGTCCAG
Organism: Gymnapogon annona; assembly: GCA_029814585.1. Lineage (NCBI taxonomy): Eukaryota > Metazoa > Chordata > Actinopteri > Kurtiformes > Apogonidae > Gymnapogon > Gymnapogon annona. Next base: position 6,936 of record JAPTHA010189518.1, on the reverse strand, counting down.
TCTGAGACTTGACTAATGCAGATGATTGAATATTCCCCATGTTTCCAAAGAACAGTTAAGCTAAAATAGTATGGACGTGCTTCAGTCAAAAGAATTCACTGAGAAGTAGGCAAGATGAGGTCGTCACAGGTCTTTGTGTTCTTCAGGAATCCATCCAGTTGTCCACTGTGTAGTGCATTGCCAAAAAAAAGCAAAAATTCTGTTTGTTTCTGTATTTAACCGGATTCTACACTCAAGATCATCCTTTCCAGAGCTGAACTCTAAAACACAGATTGTGTCTCCGAGTAACAACCTGAGGAGTGACAAGAACAGAAACTTTGCATTTAAAATACTGGACTACACCTGACCAAATTCTTTTATTCTTTAAATATGAGTGTAAAAGAAAAGAGCTTAGACACTGCATCTAAGTCACCATCTAAGCCAAATTACAATTATTATTATGGCCCACTTTATCAGGGTGAAGTGAATTATACAATTTAAGTTACAACATTACTGATTTATTATGTGTTAGACTTTGATAACTTCTCTCTATACCTGAGCCCCCTGAAAGCCAGAATAAAACCCCTGTAAAAGCTTTATAAAGAATTATTTGCACTGCCATTTCTGTGAATATGAGGTATGATTAGAGGAGAATTGCAATACAATCCCATTCTGATTGAAAGGTTGACATGTGATTTGTAATGGTATGGTCATCTGTGGCATGTCCATTATTTTGCCAATGTTTAGAGAATTGTTTTGTGATGTGAGCAATATTTGTCCAGAATTACTTTTGTCCCTTCAACTAACTTCGAGTCTGGGTGGATTCACTTGAGGGCCAGATCAAACAGTGGCACAGGGGCACATTTCACGTTCAATAAAACTAAATAACTTATCTCTATGTTTATTACATACATGTGTAAATAGGACTCATGTGGCACATTTAACAGAAAGTTTTGGGCAAAATATTGAAATTACTGCTGCGTGACATGAGGGCTCCGAACTAGCATTTGCTTTCACTTTACACAAATTTACAAAACAACTTGATCTGGTGAGAAATTGATCTTAAATTAACCATATAGGGCTTTGGCTATGATGTTTAACAAGAATTGTGATCAATGTTGGTTAAAATTCTTTAAATAATACATTTTTATGAATACAAATGTGTTGTGACAGTTGGACAGCAGTTGGTCACTTTCTTCAGATGTCAAAATAAAAAACTTTGCAGGAAATAATAAATGCTAATAAAGCTTTATTTAACATACATATTACAAGTGAAATGGCATTTACAGCTAATAGCAGAGCA
>JAPTHA010189510.1:0-12036 GCA_029814585.1 Gymnapogon annona | reverse complement strand
CAGTAAATACAAAGAGTAGAAAAAAAAGAACAGAACAGAACAGATACACAACAAATTGAGTTCTTGCACAACATGGACCATATTAGACATGATTGAAGTGCCAGAGATGATAACGACAACGAGGGGCCATTAATGCGTCCTTCGGAGAGAAACAATAGTGAAAGTCCGCAGCCACCGTTAGCATAGCACTCACAACTGCTTACCGCCAACAGTTGAAACGTGACCATTTTAAATCTGCCCTAACAGTTGAAACGTGACCATTTTAAATCTGCAACCCAGTTCACATCCGCAAATCACTCACTCACACGCACCTCCAGTCCCCCCCCTCCTTTCCACCTCCTTCGGTCCGCTCTCCCCAGTGGATAAACCAACCAAAAAAAACAGATGAGTCTATGAGCCAGTTGAATGAGAAGGTGTGTCCAAACTTTTGGCCTGCAGTGTATATACCGTCAGTAATGTGATAGGGGTTCAGTGAAACTACATTCTACATTTTTTACATTTTTTTTATTTTTTTTTTGCATTTGACAGGAAGTTTCAAGCTCCTCAGAGGTGACAGTGAGAAGCAGTACCAGAGAGGTCATGCCCTCTACGTCCGTTGTTCTCAACCAAGAGGTACTGATAAGTTATTAGTCCTATCATATTTTCAGACTTTTCCTTTACCCCATATAGGAAACTCGTGCCAAGTACTTGTCTCTGTAATTAAAACAGTTGGATGCTTTTTGCCGTCATGCTAATGATTTCCCACCGTCCTTCCATAGGTAATCCATGATCAAAGGGTCCAGCACAGCGAGGCTGCTAGCTACAGGAACCATTACAATGAAACAGGTTGGGCATAACGCTATTCTGGCTGTGTCTTTTATATTGTAATTTGCACATTTTGCTGCTCATGTCTCGTATGTTAATGATTGTTCCCACTACGGTTGAATAAGGGATGAGATATGAAAATGAGCTGGAGTGCAGATGATTTTTTTTTATTTTTTATTTTTTTATTCAGTGCATAACAGCAGATCTAATCAGGGCAAAGTCAGGAAGGTAAAAATATTGAAAGGTGGAAATTGCTCAATCACAGCTGCATGGTTTCAGAAAATTGAAAACTATTCAGGTTTTTAATTAAATGATTTATTTCTCTTCCCAATTCCCCTGAGCTACATCACTGTGAATGAGTTAATGAGGCAGCCTTCTTCTTGTGTCTAATTCAGTTACGCTCGTTGGAGAAGACCTACCAAAGGTTTCTACTCAGGCTTTGAAGCAGCAGTATGAAAAATCCATCGAGGAAGCTGCACCAGCGAAGGAAATTAAGGTAATGATGGTGTCTGTTGATTACAGATGATTTTTTTTTTTTATGAGCTATAACAATGAAGATGATACCACATCGTCAAACCATCAAAAGGAAATTGTGCATGCCACGAGGTGATGGTGAATAAATGTGATTGGATAAAAACCAATAGCACAACAAAAATCTGACTTCTTTTGAAATAAATTCAGAGAGGAAAATGCCAGATTAACAATACTTCACATGTCGCCCAGTTCGTATCTGTTTCTAAAGTACTTTCCAAAAAATATTTCTATACAGTCAGCAATGAGTAACATGTAGACATTTAGACTTTAGACTGTTACATTTAAATTTGATTCTACACATAAAAAATGATTATTTTTCTTCAGTGCAGTTGTTATTTCATTTCATTCTCTGACTGAAATGGTACTTTTTTGATGTTTTAATCTATGTTGTTGGGAAAAAAAATAGATCTTTTTTCCCTCTTTCCTTTTTTTTCCCAAAATGCACCTAAAATCACAGGTTGATGTGGATTTCAATCAGTTTGAGTGGGTGCCAGTTAACCAAACATCCAAAACTTCAGTAATGTCAAACTCCACCGTGAAGACCGCCTCATCTTCAGCATCTGCTTCATCAGCGGCCTGTGAGGCAAAAAACAGTTTTCCTCTCCCTCCCTCAAACCTGATGCCAGTAACACAGGAACTCGCAGAATCACCCCAGACTCATGAGCAAACCTCCCAGATAAAGAGTGCTGTTAATAAAGAACAGTATTTCAAACACAAGAGTATGGCTGAACTGAAACGCCTCTACAAGCACATAAATCCAGAGGTGTGCAAAAACCTTAAGGCAGAGTTCTTAAACCAGCTCACTGAGGCAGAAATAAAGCATTTGGAAAGTGAGGAAGTAGTGGGAGATGTGCAGCAGGCATGTTATATGTTTGAAAATGAAGGCAACAGTCCAAGTAAGTGCTCAAGCCCTGAGTCAGTGGAGTGGGAGGAGATCCTGAAAGGAGAAGTGCAGTCCATGCGTTGGATGTTTGAAAACAAGCCACTAGATACGATTAAAGATGACACCCCAGATGAGGATGAGGTGAAGAATATTGCGCAGCAGGAGATCATCGCTGGGAAAGATGTGCGTTACACAGCTTGGATGTTTGAGACTCAGCCTATGGATGCTCTTGGCAACGAGACCGTTGATGGGACGGGGGTGTCACAAAAACAAGAAGATCTTGCAAGAGGAGACGTCCGCACCGCTACTTGGCTTTTTGAGACACAGCCACTCGACTACCTGAATAAGATCTACCAAGAAGACGAGCAGGAGGTAGATGGTGTTGTGAGAAAAGACATCACTGGAGGTGATGTGAAGACAGCAAGATATCTGTTTGAAACGCAGCACCTGGATTCTCTCGGCAAAACAGAAACCATCGAGGAGAGCAGCTTCCTGAGCCTCAAGTCTGAGCTGGAAGAGATTAAAGGTGATGTGAAGACCACCACTCGTATGTTCGAGACCCATCCAATGTGTGTCATCAGGGGTGAATCAGGAGAGATGCTGGAGATCACCACCATCCGCAGGGAGGAGACAGAAAAAGGAGATGTTAAGACGTCACGCTGGATGTTTGAAACTCAGCCTTTGGGTATGATCAACAAAGACACCACAAAGGTGAAGCTCATATGTGGAATTTCCATGGAGGATAACATTCAAGGTGGCGTCAATAAAGGTAGATGGCTTTTTGAAACAAAGAGTCTAGACACCATTAAGGATGAGGACTGGGAGGGCTCCTGGATACAAAAGGAGGAAATAATTGGAGCTGATGTAAGGAAGCATTGTGAAGTATTTGAAACCCAGCCGATGGATACTCTGAAAGATAATGCCAATTCTAGACCTTTACCCTCTGAAGAAATAGTAGGAGGTGATGTTCAGTCAGCAAAACATCTATTTGAAACCGTTCCAATGGAAAACCTAAAGGAGCTGCTTGAAGTTGGGAAACTTAAGAAAATGGTTGCATCTGAAGAAGAAAAAGGTGATGTGAGGCATCAAAAGTGGGTCTTTGAAAGCCAGCCACTTGAGAATATAAGGGAGGAGAAAAAGGAGATTACACGAACGGTGAATATTGAAGCTCTCGATAAAGGAGACGTGACAAACTTTAAAGAAAGGTTTGAAAGTATGGATTTAAGTAAATGCGAGGCAACACAAAAAATTCAGGTTGAAGGTGTCACAAGTGGGTCAGTCAAGTCCAACAAAGTCTTCTTTGAATCCACTCCTATGTATGCTATGCAAGACAGCTCTGGCCATTATCATGAGGTGAGGACAGTGAGGCGTGAGGAGGTTGTGAAGGGAGATGTACGCAGCTGCAGATGGATGTTTGAAACATGTCCCATTGATGAGTTTGATGAAAGTATCAATAAATTCCAGATCATAAAGGGGATATCCAAACAGGAGATCGAGTCAGGGGACGTCAAAACAGCCAAGTGGTTATTTGAAACTCAACCACTCGATGCCATTAAATTTTTCAGTAATTTTGAGGATGAAGAACATAAAACTAAAGAAGGTGTTGAAATCGAACGAGGAGATGTTAAAACATGTCGGTGGTTGTTTGAGACTCAACCGATGGATGTGCTCTATGAAAAGGTTGAAAAGAGTGAAACAGGTGTGGAGGAAGTGCAAAAGGGCGATGTCAAAACCTGCACTTGGCTCTTTGAAACTCAAACTCTGGACAACATTCGTGATCATACTGAGCCTGAATCTGAGACCATTTTGAAAACTTGCACCGTAAAGCAAGAGGACATCCACGGCAAAGACGTGCGACTGGCCCGCTTCCTCTTTGAAACAGAAAACCTTGAAAATATCATAGGTGAGGACTCTGGCTCATTCAGGAGGGTAACAGAAATCGACATTCAATCAGGCGATGTCTCTAGAATGAAGTACATCTTTGAGAATCGCTCTTCCGACATAATGAGCTCCACATCTGACGAAATGATGCAACGGCTGAAGACGCAGCAGGCTGAAGATATTCAGCATGGGAATGTGGTTAACTGTACTTGGATGTTTGAGAATCAGCCTATTGACGCCATACATGACGACACCGTGATGCGGGAAACTCGGACTGTGACTGATGTGCAGGGCGGCGATGTTGACAAAGGCCGCTTCATTTTTGAGACGTACTCTCTTGATCAGATTAAAGACGAGTCAACCGAGACAGAAATGTCTAAACTTACAAGCATATTCAGAAATGACAAAGAAAAGGGAGATGTGAAGAATTACACAATGATGTTTGAAACTCAGCCGCTTTATGCTATCTGTGACAAAGAAGGCCACTATCATGAAGTAACCACTGTAACAAAGGAAGAAATCATGAGAGGAGATGTGGTGGGAGCGAGATGGCTTTTTGAGACTAAACCTCTGGATTCAATTAGAGATTCAGAGGAGGTGTATGTTATTAAGGCTGTAACTGAAGAGGGCATCAACAAAGGAGATGTTAGCTCTGCCAGATGGAGGTTTGAAACACAACCTCTGGATGAAATTACAGAGGAAATAAAAGTCAGGCCTAAAACAGTGGCTGACATCCGAGGTGGTGATGTGAAGACAAACAAACAGCGATTTGAAACTGATGAAATGTCTCAAAAGTACATCAGGACTGTTAGTGTGAGTGAGATTCAAAAAGGCGATGTCAGATCCGCCACATGGATGTTTGAGACCCGCACAATTGATGAAATCCATGGTGAAGGTGCTGAATATGATGGCATGGAAAAAGTGACAAAAGAAGAAGTAATGAAAGGCGATGTCAAACAGTCTGTGTGGCTCTTTGAGGAGCAGCCTCTTGACAGGATCAAACAGAAAGACGGCATAGAACCTGTCGTTGAAAAAGAAGCAATTCCACAGGGAGATGTGAAAACAACAACATGGATGTTTGAGACCACCCCTTTCCATGAATTCAACGAAAGCAGGGTGGAAAGGGAAAAAATAATGGGTAAAAGTGTCAAAGAGACACTTGAGGAGCTTTACTCGCAGAAAATGGTCAACTCGCAGGGTATTCTCATCGAGGCTGATGAGATTGGTGATGTCCGTATGGCAAAGTACAAGCTCATGAACCAGGAAGCGCCAGAAATCCAAAAAGAAGAGGTTATCCGTGGGGATCTGGGAAACATCATGATGAACCTTTTAAACAGCAGAGAGACCACTGAAAAAGCTATAACTATTGACAAGGAGGAGCGGGGCAACATCAACACCACAGTGAAGCAACTATTTAACCAGGAAAAGGGAATCAATGTAGAGAAGGAGGAAATTATTCGTGGGGACATTCAAGAGGCCATGAACAATCTGTTGAAGAATGAAGGTTCCTCCAAGCGTGGCATTCTGATTCAAGAGGATGAGAAAGGAGACGTGAGGATGACTATCTATTCCCTCTTAAATAAAGAGGAGAGTGCCAGTTTAGAGAAAGCGGACATTGTTCAGGGCAACGTTAGCAAAACACTTCATCGTCTTCTCTCTAATTCGGGAGCGGAGGACTCAAAAAAGATAAGAATAGGGGACACAGAAAGAGGCAATGTCAGCTTTTACTCCACATGCATTGAGTCTGGGGCCTTGGATTATCTGAGGCAGCTCCAGTATGAACAAGATGAAACCCAGGAGCAGGTCCAAAAAGAATGTATCATAGGTGGTGATATTGAAGAGACTAAAATCTTGCTGCGTAAGAATCAACAACAAATTGGTCGCATGGTGGCAAAGGATGATATAGTTCCTGGTGACGTCTATAGCATTGTTGAAGTGTTTATGACGGAACCAACAGTTTCCTATAAAAACCTGGAGGAAAAGGATATTGTTAAAGGTGACCTGAGCGCAGCCCTGGATTCACTCACCCAAGCCATCAATCAAAAACTGGTAATAGAGAAGGAGGAGGTGGTGAAAGGAGACATACCTACTACTTTGAGGTCTCTGGAGGTGGCTCAACATCAAGCCAAAGAAATGGAAAGGCCTGAAATTGTCAAGGGAGACATCAGAGGTGCACTTGAGTCATTGGAGAAATCTTCCAGCACTAAAACTGAAGCAACTGTTGAAGATTTAGTACCAGGTGATATCAAAGGGACTCTGAAATCCCTGGAGGAAGCAAAGCAGGCTGTGAAAGAGGTGGAAAAAGAGGAGATTGTCAAAGGAGACATCCACACTGCCATGCAAAGTCTACACGAAGCATCAAGCGACAAGAAGGTTTATCAGCATCAAGTCAGCGAACAAGGGGATGTCAAAGGCACAATCCAGCTGCTGCTGGAGCCAGCAACTTCTTCAAGAATGCAGCGGAGAGGGAGCATTGAAGGAGATGTGAAAACATCCATTAAATCTCTTTATGAAGGGCAAGAGACAACACTAGTGGAAAAGCAGGAGGTAGTGAAAGGAGATGTTCAAGGAGCAATAAAGTGCTTGATGCAAAGAAAACATTATTCAAATCCGAAACGCATGTATTCTACGAAGAAAACTAAAGTATCCATGAAAAATCCATTAAGTGTAAAGCAGGCGGAGCATGAATGTGTGCATGAAGCTAAGAGTGAGTGTGTAGCAGTCAATCCATCCCCTGTTGTGAAAAACCTCTCTGAGAGTAGTGAGTCACAAAAGCACATACAGAGGAAAAACGAAAGCAAATTGATGAAAACAGAGGTAATAACCCAAGAGGACCATTCTGTTACTGTAGCCAAAACAGACAATACTCCCGGGGCCTCTCGACAAATGAATATGAAAGAACAGAAGCAGAAAGCACTGCCCCCACAGAAAACGCAGACTCCTAAACCCATTACGATAGAGAATAAACAAATGACTAATAAAGATCAAACAGAGACCAAAGCCACGGATGTGAACGTGATGAAAGAGGTGCAAAGCTCATCTCAGACAAACGTTTCAAAGAAGCAAACATGTGAAACAAAGACAATCAAACAGGTGCAAACCATGGTGACAGAGAAAACTGTCACACATAAGCAAAATGTAGCCGTATCAGAGCAAATCTCTCAAAAGCAAACAGAGGACAAGGCTTTCACACAAAATAAAAAGATCATCAATGTAAAGAGTGATTACCGGAACTTTGACGTGAAAGGGAGAGGAGTGATCAAAAAGGTGAAGCCAGAGATTCACTTCCCCCCTCCTCCCTCTTCCCCTCCTCCACCATCAGAGTCCGAGCTCTCTCTTCCCCCACCACCGTCACCAGTGTTGGAGAGCCCACCATCTCCCACCTCCCAGTCTTCTATCATGAGGCGAGACAGTGACCTCCTCCTCCCCCCACCACCGCCTCCTGTGGAATGCATGAAGTCTGAGCCAGAATTTTTCCCTCCTCCTCCTCCTCCTCCCCCTCCTCCACCTGCTGTGGCTGAACAAGACTTCTTACCACCTCCTCCTTCACAGCACGAGCTTAATGCAATCCCTCATCCAACCCCAGCGAAGGTAGGAAAGCCCATTGGCAAGCCGTTGTTCAAAGTGCCCAAGCCACCAGAGCCCCAAAAGCCTATACAAGTCAAACCCAAATGGCAGAAAAAGCAAGCAATGCCTCCGCCACCTACACCACAGCTGCCTCAGGATCGAAGTGTGACAACAAAGCAAACGAAAGAAACTAAGGTTCAGGAGGTGAAAATGATTGAAACAACTCAGGAGACTGAAGCAAGCAAAAAGACACCGCCTGAATCAACAGCAGTATCCGCAACAAAAATACCAGAATGTGCCCCAGCTGTAAAACTGATGCAAAAAGAAAGTCCGCAGCCGCCTAAAAAAGTGTTTGTTCCTCCAATTAAACTTCCAGCACCCCCTGAACCGTCCTCGGAACCAAAAGCAAGGCCATATGCTCGTAAGTTTAAAACCCCTCTTATGCTTGCAGAGGAAAAATACCGCCAGCAAAAGATAGGAAAAGACGAAAGTGAGAAAAATACAGTGACGACTCCCACATTGCCTCTAATTAATATACAGTCATCCTCCACTGTAGGTAGTTCTGAGCTTACTACAGCAAAGACAGTTGAGAAGGAAGCAGCAACAGAAGCAACAAAAACAAAGACGGATGAAGCCAAGACTATTTCTCAGGAGGAAATATCGTCGCAAGAAATATCTGCCAAAAAAACCTCTTCCCACATCCCATTGAGTAAACCGTCAATCTCAGTAGTGAATAAAAAAATAACCCCTCCATCTTCACATGTTCTTTCAGAAAAAAACCTTTCTTCTGAAAAAATACAAGCCTCTACTGGTGTCATTAAAAAGAGTCAAAGTGCCCCCATTCCCAAAGCTCAGGCTGTTTTGGCTTCTCAGTCTCATCATGAAACCACCAATATTGAAGTCCAGTCATGCTCTAATGTGGTCACATCTTCCATCACAGAGCAGCAGCAGTTTATTAAGAAATCCAGTACCAGGTCACTCACTGTCCAGGAAAATGTGAATCTTCAAAGCCCGGTGACGGTCACATTGAAAGGTGAAGATGTAAAGAATATTAATGCGCCTCTGACACAAGAGGGAAAAATGACTCCTTCTCAACCCACTAGAATTCCAAAAGTAACTCCAGGTTTCAAGGTGAAAACATTTAAAATCCCAGCAGAGAAAAAAGAGGAGAGATGTGACAGTGTGGGCGGAAAGGAGACGATGAAAAGTCAAATGCAGCAGAAAGTGAATCAGGAATCCAACCAGCTGACATCAGCAAGCACCAAGATGACTAAAACAGAAATGAAAGTGAAAGAGAAGAATACTCAAGTGGCCCCACCTGTAAAAGAAGTGGAGGTTCCTGTGAAGAAAGGACAGAAAGTCCAAAATGAAACAGAAGTGACACTGTCCCCGTCAGTTACACTTTTAATGCCCAAGGTGACTAAGATAACAGGAACTCATCAAGGCCAGGGCCACATGTCTGTTTCCCAGAGTCAGCAGAGCATGATGACAGAGCATGTGCAGAGTCAGGAGGAGTTTGTTGTGACCAAGAAAGTGGTTCAACAAAGCCTTCAGACACAAGAGGCTACTCATACACAGAAACAACAAATAAAGCAGCAGGTAGCAGAGTCAAGTAAAATGCAGAAAAAAGTAGGAAAATCCAAAGGGGAGCTTAAGGAAAAGCTCTCCTCTAAGGATGAGGCTCATTCAGTGGAAATGACAGACTTGGAAAAAAGTAATGTTGTACATAAACTGCTCTCTCAAATTAAAGATCTAGAGGGCTCACCAAGCAAAATAGACTCCAACGCAGTCGTCATGATTATAAGTGACATCCCAGACTGGATGATGGGCTCAGATGAGAAAAGGAATTTAAGTGAAATGGCTAAACGCCAAAATAAGAAAAAATTGAAAGACATGGTGGTCTATATAAGAAATATTTTTCAAGCAAAGCTCACATTTTTTGGGGAAAACCTGAAAGTTGTGGAAAAAATGGGAAAAGTGGAGCTGGCACCTCCTCCTCCTCCTCCGGTAGCATCAACACCAACACCACCTCCTCCTGCTTCAGTACCAGCAGCATCACAACCTTCAGCACCTCCAGTGGTCCCTCCAAAGCCTGACAAGAATGTTTTCAACACTGCAAAGATCTCAAAAATCAGTATTGGTTCAACAAAAACAGAAAAGAAATTCATTCAAGAGAAACACTCAGCTCAAGAGAAAAAAGATCTGAGTGAGGTGACTAAAGTTGATCACAGAGTGGTCTCTCCTTTGACAAGCATCCGAACTCCATCACCCACTTTTATCAGCATTGAGTCAAGGAGGACAGACTCACCCTTCAGAGTAACCCCTTCTCCACCGCCCTACAAATGTGTTGGTACTCCTCCACCTCCGCCTCGCAGGACCTACACCCCCACATCTACCGTCAGCTGGGCTACACCCTCTCCCACCATGAGTCGCTCAGAGAAAATGATGAAACTGAGAGATACCACGCCCAAACCGTCTCATGGCATGACCCCTTCGCCCCCTACGCCTGTGCCAGAGTTTCTTGTCGCTGAGAGAGAGTCACCATTTAGTGACAGGGAGACTCCCACAGACAGTGAGCAGACGGTGGATGTTACTGAAATGGTGGACTCCATGATGACTGTGAAAGATAAAAAGTCTTTCTTTGAAGATGCCCAGAGAGCAGAAGTGAACCGGACCTACATTCGAAAGGACCCCATCGACATCCCTGAACGCCTTGGACCAGATAATGAGGAACCCACTGAGACTGTGACTATAGACATTATGAAAGCAGATCTACCAAAGGTGGACCTGACTAAACTGGTAAACAAATTTGAGTCTCCAAAACCAAAAGTTTACACCAGGAAGGACCCCATTGTTATCACAGAGAGATTGGGAAGCGATACCGAGGATGTAGAAACAGAGCCACATACCCCAAGAACTGATGATATCTCAACATTAAATGTTAAAGCCATAAAAGACGTGTTTGAGACAGGAGAGCACAGTTCTCAAGCAGCACGAGAACTAAGAGAGCAAATCGAGAGAAGGGAACCTGAATCAATCTACACTGAACCGGCACGTCATTCCGAAACGGCATCAGTCACTGAATTCTGCAGAGTTGACGAATTTGGAAACATGACAAGTGAGAAACTGAGCACGGCAGAGATGCATTCTGAAAACTCCATGGCCCGGGGAAGTCCTCCATCCTATGCCGATGTGGTGAGAGGCAGAGTCCCAACAGTGGCTGTGCCCGCCGAGGCCTCCACTGAAGACCTGCTGAGAAGCTTCCAACAGTCATGGGTGGAGAGCCAAGGAGTTTTCCAGAACCTGGGTTTCAGTGTCATGGAGCAGATGACTTCTCATACTGTCACAGAACAGCAGGAGACTGTCATGACCGGTAAAGTTGATTGAGTAGCATGAGGATACTAAACAGGCGTGGCAGTGTGATTAACAATGCATTTTTTTATGTATCACATTGTGTGAAGAAAAAAAAAAGATTAACCTTTGGGCATGTGCTGTTTGGCAACTGTGGTGTTTTTTAAATTTATAAATTCACATTAAAGGCTTGAGTTTGACCTTTTTCCACTTTTTTTAATAGAGTTACAGGTTGCACTGTTTTTTGTTTATTCATTCATCTACTTGTGAAGTGTGTTTTCTGTGCAGTTGTTTTCATTAGGGGACACAGTGTGTCAGACTGGAAAAACAATAACTTAAGCTTTGAAAAAAAATTCAAACAAAACCCAGTAGCACTCGGATTTGTAACTGAAAGACCTTTATTTTCATGGGAGATAATATTAAACACATTAAACAAACGTACAAATATACCACCCAGGGTCAACCAGGTACTGAAACTCCCCCACCACAGTAAGGTAGCAGTTCAAGGGGGCGGCAAAGCCAAACATTTCAATGCTATTTTTTTTTCCATCAAAGCCAAACATTTTAATGGAATAAAACAATTATATCACTTTTGTGGCAGTAAGACTACATCATCCATTCTATACATACTCATTTAAAAATGGACTGTTAATCCAGAGTTCAAAGCTTTACTTTTTACCTCTAAGTTTACTTTATTGCAGAGTATTGATTTTAATGACTGAGCAACCAATTTCACAGCTTTTGGGATCAATAAAGTACTTATATCTATCTACCTATCTATCTGTGACACTAATAAATAAAATAATAATGGTAATACATTTATTCAGTTTAAAAAGAGCATTAATATGAATATTTTGTTTGAATTCTGTGGTTGAAAGACCATTATATGGGTCATTGACGTGTGGACACTTTCGGATATCATCTGGGGCGACCTCCCTGAAACTGTGAAAAATAAATACATTGATAGTGACATGTCCTTTTTAGGACGTGTCACTATCAAATTTATCATGAAAATA
>JAPTHA010189482.1:0-12039 GCA_029814585.1 Gymnapogon annona | reverse complement strand
TGACAAATTTAGAAAAAACAGTGATTTATTTATTAAGGTCTTGAATGTTTTGGTAGAAAAATACTTTGAAACTCAGATTCTCAATCACAGGATCAAAATAAACTATACCCAACCTATACATATGGAACAAGTGTTAAAGTTAAGTCAAAGTCATCAGCTTTTGACTTGACAATGTGACAGAACGATTTCACAAGGTGATAGTCTCTCCAAAGTCCAAATTCCCAAATGTCCAAATAAATCAACTAATACTATCTCAAAAAGTTCTGTCGGCCATCACTGATCCTGCTACATTGCATTGTTTGTGCCCTTGTGTGCAAGTTTTCACTAGTTGGTTTGAGAACAAAGTACAAGGCTTTATGTCAGAAAATATAGGTTGGAAACACACATGTACATAAATCCCTCACATGTTTTGTTTGGTTTTATACAGTAAACAAAACACATGCACATACACACCAATATACACACATCTCCAAAGCTAATATGTTTCTGATTAATGAAATACCAAGGTCAGGCCGTGTTTGTGCGTACTCATCAGCTTGTTAAATCTCAGCTTCAAACATGTTTAGCATTTAAAACACTTTATGATAAAAATGCCTCCTGCTGCAAACCTACTGTCCTGATTGAGATGATTTATAATCATGTTGAACTCTCCTAAAGTGCTTGGTGAACATTTTCACTGTATTTTGTTCATTCTTCCTGTAGCAGCCCCTGGTTTTTGTCAAGTTGTTGCAAGAACAAGCACTGAAATGGTTTGTACTCTGACCATATTCACCTGTGCTTTAATGTCTGGCTAGTGTTCACTCAAATTCATTTAGGTGTTAGTTCATGAACTGTTTTTTTGTTAGATGTGAAAGTTTAGGGCTACTTTGGTTTGGACTTTGCAGGCATGAAACCCCCCTGGAACACCGTGGGCCAAGCAGTTGATCTGTGGTCCCATCAGTTCAGGTCTAATGAAACGCTGATTTGCTTCAGACCTGATGTAGTGAAACAGCTGGAAGAAAGATGAAAACTCAGTGAAAGTGTAGATGGCTGAAAACAGGATGTTACCAAGAGTACAGGTTGAAGGCAGAGGGACAGTGGACAAAATGCACACAGTGCAATACAGAATTAACCTTTGGTTCAGACCTGAGCTGAAAGTTACGTTGGCCTTATTAGGTCTGGCCTTCACAGTTTTTTTTTTCATTGAAGCCAAATTTGTAGGTGTGATAGTTGTCATCACTCTTTTTTTCTGACAAAAGGAGCTGGGTTCAGTCTGGATCTAAATGAATCAAGGTCCATTTATAGCCTGGTAGTTTAGACATGTGGTACCTTCATCCTTTTATTTCATTTCTTTGTAATTGCTTAATTCTCTGAAGGATTGGTGGGGTTTGGATCCTATCCTGTCTTGACATCAGGTAACGGTGGCCGCAACTCTGGAATTGGAATGAAACTACGGCTCTTTTTAAGCAATAATACAGGCGTTTATACTTCAAATCTATGGCCATTTCATCCTGATTATGTAGGAGAAAAAAAACAAAATTGTGTATGTTTATTTCATGTCCTTGAGCTCAGATAATTAGTGTGTGTGTTTTTTCCCTCCATGACAGACTTTGTGCAGTGGTTCTGTTAAGTTATGCTGATGCCTGTATTATGAGTGCTGAGGTTTGTGCAGAAGTACATCCGCATCCATGGCACACACACACACACACACACACACACACAAACACAAACACACAGAGTCATTAATGCCAGGGAACACAGAGGTCTGAGTACATTCAGAAGAGGTGAAAGCGGGGACACAATGAATTTATGGCCAATTATACACAGCTGTGAGGTTCTATATCTATATGATTCCAAAACCATATCTATGTGATTCCAAGGATCCGTAAGGATGTAACATCTACACATGATTCCAAAACCTAGAGGTCTGACATCTACACCTTATCTACACCTCAAGGCCAGGCCAGATGGTATGAATCCCATCTGAAAACAGTGGATCTGAAGATTGGCTGTCTTGGACTTTTCTTTTGGACTTCACTGCATTTTGCAGCTGATAGGTTTATTCTACATCTTCTTTTTAACTTATATCATATTAAATTAAGAAGTAGTGTGATCCTGAAATGAGAAAAAATACTGCTACAATAGTGCCAACATTCTCTGAGCTTTCTCCCTAGCTTGACTTGGTATTCCAACACAGTGACATAAAGTATATATAATTTGACCAATCCATATTTAGTGTGTCCCTACACAAAACTAAATAGCTTGCAGCTTTTAGTTTTTATGCTCCACACATCTGGAACAAGCTACCAGAAAACTGCAGGTTTGCTGAAACTCTCAGTTCTTTTAAATCCACGTTAAAGACTCATTTGTTTACAGCTGCCTTTGATTAATCTTCCTGCACTGATACTGACCTGTGACCTGCACGTTCACACACTATTTGAATTGTTTTTGAGTGATGTTCTCAATTTTAGTCAAGACTGTTTTAGGTTTTGAACAATTTCTTATTCCCATTTTACATTCTTCATATTTATATTTTTGTCTGTTCTACACTCTCATTTTGTTTAATGTTTTATTCTCTGTGATTGAAGTACCTTGTGTATGAATGGTGCCAGCCCGTCTAAATAAATTTGAGTTGGACTATCAACAAAAGTCGGGAGTAGATGTAGTATATGATAGTCAGATGCACCCTTATCTCATTATGTGGAAATATAAAAAAAAGCAGTGCCAACATATGGCAAGTGGCCAGTTGATACTGGCAGTAGAAAAGGAGCAACACACACAAAACTGTTCACTTTAACACTTGCAGGAAAACTAACATGCCCAATTAATGGTACATATCTTTGGATGGGAGGAGGAAGGCAAAGCACATGGAAAGAACCACTGGAGAAGAAACCAAGACTTTTCTTGGTGTGAGGCAAAGTGTTAACTTTTAGACTAATGACAGTAAATTTGCATAAGGGTATTGTTGCCATAAAACAAAATATGAGGAAAACATTTACCAAATAGTAAGCAGTCAAAGTAAGCGTTGAATAAACCTGCCATTGTCCCACACAGCAACAACAGGATGTATTAACCCACTCCCCGAATTGTGGCGTACAATTAAAACTGAACCAAGGGTATTCATCGTAGATAAGAAATCCTTCAGCTTGAAATTCCAGGCGTGAAACCTCTCCTAATGTAGAGCGGTGTCGACAATGTAGAGAGCAAAACAATTCTGACGTGGCACATTATTCCTGGAGTTGTTCAATTGACTGTGAAGGTGGCTGATTTGAAATTACCCTACGAAAATGAAGTAGCTCCATTAGTCAACTGGATTTTCAGAGTAAATGTTTTAAGTGTAAGGCAGGTTTAATAAAAGACACGTAATGGAAATATATATTTAAAAATCAAGATTTTGAATCATTACATCTGCATTGGCACGGAAATTGCTGTTCTTCTGACTGAAGTGCACTACAGAATAATTCCTTCTGACTTTTAGGGTTTCATATTGAGCGAGGTAATGACATTTGTACTTGATAATACATCGGCATCAAGCTTTTATAATACAAACCCTTAACCCAGGCTGCCGTGAAATGTAAATGTCATTTTTAACTGTTTCTTCAAATTTACATATCCACCAACGCTCTCTGTAAATGTCATGGCTTACATTCTGCAGCTGTTAATGTATGGTCTCAGAAAAAGTGTCTTTGATGTCTTTAGTCTTTTCCATCAGTTCTGCCACTTAACTGGCATCAACGTATTTAACTGCTGTTATGTGACTTGAATTGGCTTTGGTCTTTTGGGAAATGAGACCATGAGCAGCTGCCGGAAAAAAAGAGAAATGTCAAATAAGCAACAACACAACATATCCCTGTCTTGATAGTTAAGAATCTGTATTGTTACGATCGCGTCAGTGTGGTTTTGGATGAGAGCTCCCCTGTCCATTTTTTATATCAATAATCTTCAATTTCTTCCTTCTTAGGAGCGTGTGGTAGTGGAGAGTTCTTATTGGCTGGCGGTGGTACCATATTGGGCAACTTGGCCGTATCAGACTTTGCTGTTACCACGACGACATGTACTCAGAATCAGTGACCTGGCCCAAGCGGAGAGAGAGGGTGAGTGTTTGTGTGAAGGTACCGACAGGGTGAGTGACTGGGAGAGTAATAAGGCAATTAAGATTGCTTTGCGGTGGCTCAGCAGTAGGCCGGGAAGTCTGCTCCTTGGCCATAGTCTCCTGTGCATCTGAGTGTGTCTTCTGTGTTCATTCACTGCACTATTAAGGCTCTCGGTGGATGAAACTTTAAAACTAAGACACACTAGGAGGATTCTGTTCATGGAATAGTGAATAGCCAATATTTAATTTCGCCTTCGGCTCCAAAACAAATAGTTTTTCATTATCTCCCTCTCCTACCATGTTGATATTCTACTCTTTTTCAGAATGTGCCAATATTCTGCACATGGTACAGGTCATTTAAATAGCAACTTCAGTTTGGATATCTGCTTAATTCCCAATGTATCAATTTCAGATTAATTCACATGGGTCATACTGAGCGTTCTTCTTCACAGTTAATTTAAAATGTGTTTCTCCGTTGGTGTTTGCTGCTTCTTTGTCGTACATAATCCTGCGAGCCATAGGTTTTCAAGGGTTGGGTGGAGACATAGATCCAAATTGATGCTACACATCATATAGTTTAACCTTACCTCTGAACAAATTGCCAGAATAACAAGTACTTCTTCTAAATGGTACATCTACACCCCCTTACCAAACCTGCTTTTGGACAATCATCTCTCATACAAAGCCATAAGAGAATGGAACAGTAATGCCCACTGAACTGAAGGCCATTAAACGTATTTGAAATTTTCACTAAGACAAACTGATGGATGTAAGCCTCGACTCTTCCCTTCAACTGCACTCTAGAGTATGATTGAATCTGTTCAAGTGTGTTGTTTTCTTGACCCAAACAGCCAGTGGGGACCAAAATGGATCTAAACTGTTTAATCCATTAATCATATCAATACATGTAAATAATTGGTGTAAAATACAATTCTTCATCTGGTTATAGTCGTCAGATATGACCCATTTGGACATTCAGATGCAGTGTTTTGTGTAAATATTCTAGATTTAGCCTGAAGCTATATTCCATTTAAAGGCTGACTAAACATACTTACAACACAATAGTGTACACAACACATTACTATACATAATTGTATGTCATACAACACATTATTAATACAGTATAAAGTTGCCAAGAATAACTATTGAGATGTGTTCACAGATTTGTTTAGATTTAACAAATTTGAAATGTAGAAAAGGTGGATATTTGGAACGGGAGTTGGAAGACTATTCCAGCTGTTTAGCTGCTGATTATAGCAGAGATGATGTTTTGACATGTTTTAGTTCATCTTAACTGCACCTCATGGTCAAATCTAGAGATGGAAACTGAACATCCTTTTGACTTTAGTTTGAGGTTTTCTGTGATACCAGCTACTGCATTTTTTTAATTTAATTTTAATCATCTCAAGACAGAAGGAGAAGAAGGGTGTTTGACTAATTTTTTCGTCTTGTACAGTCAGTTATCTTATTTTGTTTGGTTTTGGGATTTAGAATACTCTTGAGTGTGTGTTTACATTCTCTCTTTTTCTCCCTGTCTTTAATGTTCTTTAAAATGAGAGGATCCCTCTCATAGTTATGTTCTGTCTCCTTTCCTCTACCCACCTGCCTTCTGTTTTCTTACCGGAACTTCTCTTCTCTCTATTAGATCTGGCTGACGTTATGAAGAGACTACTGACCAAATATGACAATCTGTTTGAAGTCTCCTTTCCCTACTCCATGGGTTGGCACGGTAAGGCAAAAACATTTTTATTTTATTTTGGAAAGTGAGAGGATTGTAAAGGGAGAAAGTTTAGGAATAAACATTAATAAGCAGTTTGAAATCTCTTCTGGAGAGTGACAGAAAGTGCACGAGACAGATGGAAGACAAGATTAAAGATAATTTAGGTCCAAATACTGTACAATCTGGAGATGGATTAGTGAGATGGAAACACAAATGTAATAGGACAGACTGACTGATCAAATATCCATCCTCCTACAAGATAATTCTCACTCACGTATGTAAAAATGCAAAACACACAATCGACAACAATCAACAGTGCTTTTAGCCAACGTGCAAATGTTTTAATAGTCACTTTCCTGGCAATATTTCCGAATGCAAACTGCATCCTGTTTTTTTTTCTCTTTGTTTACACCTATATCAGTCTCCATGTCAGCGCTCATAAGTGCGACGCCAAAAGAATAAAAGCATATGATTCTTATTGTGTGTCTGCGATGCAGTGGATGTAGAGCCCTTGTTACATTTCAGTCATGTCTGGTATAAATCATTGACAGCAATCTCTCAAACTCTAAGCCTCTGCATCACACATGCAAATAACAATCTTAGTGAACTCGCAATGTCAGGCTCTCCAACACGTTTCTAATGTATACTATACGTATATGTCTCTTACATCACCAGGAGGGAAAATAGTCAGGCTCACAGGTAAAGTGCACTTGTGTTGCTAAGCACTTATCCTCATTTGAAACACACAGAAATACAGTATACTTTTGTCAGGCTGGAATGACTGTGAGAGATGTTGTGCCAAAAAAGCTAAGGCAAGTGTCTTATTTTTTTATTTTATTATTTTAATGAGAGACCAGAGTTGTGCGTTTCTAAAGAGCTGCATTTACTGAAGAGCAATCAGATAATTACACAATGAAGTCATGTCTTATATCACTCAAGACTGTGAAAATGGAACTCAAATTGAGGTCAGATGCCTGTCATTTGTATTTCTGATGGAATATACCATTTATCCATTTTAATTTAACCCTTGCATGTATGAATTATGATAACCTACTTCAGGATTTTTCAACAACTTTAAAATTACTATCCACTGTAGTGACCACTATGCATGAAAGGGTTAAGATGCAATAGCTGACTTTTATGGATTAAAGTCACAATTGTTGTGTGTGGAACATTGTACATTAGAGTCTGACGCGCAAAACATCAGAAATACCATAAAACTCCACAAAAAGCCATGGGCAAATACAGTGTATGGACAAATTAAATCAAAGTTTATTTGTATATTGCCAAGTCACAGCCACAGTTATCTCACAGTGCTTTACATATAGACTCTTGGATTAGTTGTAATAGAAACCTAACAGAATCTTCCAGGAGCAAACACATTGGTGACAGTGGTAACAGAGGTGATAGACTTAAACCTGGAGGATGGACGTCTGCCTAGACAACCTGGGGTTAAAAGGACAAGGAGAATCAAGAGAAAGAGAGAGGGAAAAAATGACGGTGAGGGGTGAGTAGCAGGAGCTAGAATTGTGACCACATTTACAAATGTTAATAAATGATGGAGAGCGGGAGTGGGCAGAAGTCCAGCCCAGTAAGGTGACACCAAGCCTTGAGGGGTGCTGGTCCATGGCTGATTGAGGGTTGGAATGATGTCGGTGGTGTGACAGAGTGGAGGGACAAAAGTGTTTGGCCATACCTGTTAATCATTCATTTGAGTTGTTTCACTGTTGTAGAAAATCAAGCGCATTGCTGTTACAAACATTTGTGAAGGAATGGGCTGTTGAGTTCTTACTTAATACGATATTGTAAGAGGATACAAACAGTGAAAAACATCCATTCTATGGTCAAGTCTGAGTGGTGTACAAAGTGGACATGATTAGGAACCACAGCGACTGAGAAACAGTTCTAGAGGGAGCTGTAGTAGTCACCATGGCTCAATAACTGCCAAGTAGCAAACGTCTTCTGGAATTGGCATCAACAAAAAAGAAAATCATTTGAGTTTTGCCTCCAGCATTTCTCAAATTATTTATCACCACTTATTATCATATTATCCTTGGTATTTTGCTTTTTTTTGCTATAAGTCATGAAGATTTCCTGAATTAAATGTCCAATATTTAATTTACATGATTATGAAAACTCAGAGTTAATTCAAAGGCTATTCAATCACAACACAAAACTGAAGAAAAGTGAGTCTTTCAGAAAATGAACATAAATAAAATCAATCTGGGAATCAATGTTGCAGAAGATGATGGTGTTTCCATGGTAACTACACAGCCTCTGAACATCCAAATGGGTCATATATTTGAAGACCATGAAAAGATGAATAACTGTATTTTACACCAGTTATTTACATGTATTGATAGGATTAATGGGTCAACAAGTATTAAACAGCCACATCAGCAGATGGTTTTAGAGGTTTGGGTGTTTATGGGTTAATGCTTTAATTAAACATGGTGAATTCTACACTTCCAACTTATTGAGCACAGTTTGTTAGAAGACCCTTGTCTCTTTCAGTATGACTGTGTCCCCTCTACATAATAGAAGTTCAATAAAGGCATGGTTGGATGGATTTCTTGTGAAAAAAAAACTTGAATGACCTGCTCAGAACCCTGACTTCAACCCCATTAAACACCTTTGGGATGAACTAGGATGGAGATCAAACCACCGCAGACAACATCAGTGTCTGACCTAACAAATACTGTTCTGGATGAATGGGTAAAAATGTCCCTGAGCCACACTACACAATCTTGTGAAAAGTTTTTATTATTTAAATCTCCCCATATCTGTTATAGCAAGAAAAAAAAAGGGGGGGGCAGCAACAGTGAATTTAGAAGAACAATGGCTTGGAAGCTGCTCTAGGTGATCCTGAAATTTTTCTTAGCATCACCTAGGAAGTCCAGGTGCTCCTAGTTATATTAACACATGAGACCTAAACAGCCACTGGTGAGCAAAAGCATCTTCTGGTATAACAGGTTTAATAAGTTCTGAACCGCTCAACCAATCCGTAGGTTGAATTAATTCAGGTAAAATACAGTTTGTGATCCTCCCATGGTCATCTGTTATGACCTATGTTGACAATATTCAGGTATTGATTCTTTGCTTAAGAAAGGCTTAATACAGAGGAAAAATCCATTTGGGAACTGCCACAAAAATAGGACTGGGTCTTTATGGCTTAAAAATGCCATAAAACAAACTTGTTAAAGTCTCAAACTTTGCTTAGTGTTTGTAACGGCTTAAATGAAACGCTGGAAAATTGTGTGGCCTGTGTTGTCTATGGATCTTACAGTACATCAGTATTTCTGTCGTTCACATTGGTGTACAGTTCAGAAAACACCACAGTGGTGGAAATGAAAGAACCAGCGCTGAGAAACGGAAAAAGCAAATGAACAAAGACCCTAAAAAAAAAAAAAAAACATCCCTCATGCAGAGTGATGGCAGCATTTACATAGATTTCAGACAATAAAGTCTCACTCAAATGCTTTGTAAAATCTCTTTTTTTTCCCCAGGCTAGACAGGTACTGTATCTAATTGGCCTCCTATGCAATAGCACCACGTGTAAGACAACTGTAGCTGTCTTCATTCCAGCCTCAGCTTGGTCCTCTTGGAGTTTTTTCGGAAGTATTTGATAATATTTGTCTGGAATGACATGGACACCCCTTGTGGGCTGTGTCAGAGTAACATCCCGCACCAGGTTCAAGCTTCAACAAAGGTTAGCAGGATGCAGTGATGCGACGAGTGATACGTGTCGCCAAGTGGAGTGGAGTCAGGATGCCTGAGTGGACACACGGATCCTTGTGCTCATATGTTTTGTCTCGGTGGCAGTTGTGTTCTGCTGCACTGTAGAAATTGAGGCCTTTCTGTAACTAAAATCCATGTAAAGCCCTGAGCTCTAACAACCTATGAGGTGGTAAGTTGATATTGTCATGATTTGAATCATTATTATCAGATTAGATTAGAACTTTATTTGTTCCACAACAGGAAAATTTGTGCGTCACCGCAGCCAAATACAAAGAACAGAAAAAATGAACAGACAGATGTACATCAGTTGAATTCATATACAACATTCACAATACGCATTAGCACCACAAACAGAAAAAACATTCAAAGTTGCGAACAGAGTCCTGTGTGTTGATGTTGTGGTGTCCGTGAGTCAGGTGTCTGTTAAACACCAGGAGGCTACTCTGTTTGTACTCCCACTGCAGTCTTGTTAGCATTAGCCATTAGCTCTTCCATCTTGTTGGTACAGATCTTCCATTACCAATTAGGACAGATGGAACGTACAGAATCGTACCATCTCTCCCTCTCCGGTACTCACTCCAGCTCTGCATCCTCCCTCCGACGCCGCAATTCCTTTGGAATCTTGGGTCGCTTTCCCAGGAGTACCTGCTGTTGCTAACATGAACAGCTGATCCCGACTATAAAACAGACCAGCTCACGAGACCGCCCGTTGTGGTGTTGAGTCCCATAGGAGCAGCAGAACAGGTTACTACCCTCACAAAACTAAAAAAAAAAAAAAGCTGCTTGTCCATGTCGCAAAAGAATCCAACTAACTCAACCGCGAGAGTCGAGGCAGAAAAAGTTAAAGTAGGAAAGTTACGAGAACTGCTGTAACAGGCAGCCTATCATGGTGCCATCTTGGATGAAATCACTACCAACAATATACATTCATACTAATAATGTATTTTTTTAACAGTCTGAAACGTACTCTGATAGATTATTTGATTCCAAGTGTGATGTTATTACAAAATTGGTTAGTTCCAGTAATTCAGTGCATTGTCTAAAAACTAATCAAAATGTATCTTTATATAATTTATTTGTACATGTTATTTTCAGCAATTAAAATAAGAAAAACTTGTAAAATAACATATTACTGAAGCATGTACAACAAAGCAGCTTCGCATAATATTTATCACACTAACAGGCCTATATAATATTTTGATAATAAAGTACAAGTACCAGTGTTGTAGTATATATGTATACTATGTATAATAATGTGGGATAATGCAGACTAACTCCAATATACAAGGGTGAATGCAGCCAAAATTACAATAAATAGCACACTTATCTCTGTCAGTGCCTTTGTCTTTTGACAGGACTCCCCAAAAAACAAATAATAAAGAAACAAGAATAGAAAATTTCAACTTATTCAATGTGTAGCTGCTGAGTTGAGTTTTTAAAGGGTTCTAAAGGTCAGACCACATCACAGTGATTCTTAAGTCCCCACTCTCACGTCCTGTCAAAGAACTTGAGAGAAGAGTTTGCTGCTTATTTATCAATTAATATATGGAATGAAACCATGACTAAAACCAACACTGTCCATATAATGTAGGTATATTTGGGTTTTAATAATACCACCATTTATTTAAGCTCTTCATTTGTATTGTGTATGTTTTTGCCGTTGTTTGTCTTCTAAATCTGAGTGCAGAACTTCAAACGTGGCACTTTATATTGATTTTGTACCTTAGATCAATATTCATAATCTAATGGACTTGAAACATAGCAAATATGATGCAACTTTAGTATTTTAAAGCTGCAGGAGCAAAGAAAAAAATAGAAATCAAAGTCTGGAGCTCTTTTGCATCGTTCCAAAACAAAATATAAGATTCAATGACTTGAAATAGTTATTTCCCCTTCTTTTTTTTTTTATTTTACGTTTCAGAGGTATAGTTGTTGTCTAGGTAATAATTATTTTCACTTTAGTTTTCAGTTTACTGTATTAACAGAAGAAAGAAACCAGAAATTATATACTTAGGAAGCTGGAATCATAGAAATTTAGATTTTTTTTCCCTTTGAAAAGTTCCCAGAATGACCTATTGATTACACACATTGTTAGATTATTCATTTTAATGCAGGGTAAAAACTAATTACGTGACAGAAGTTTATTTCTTTATTTTCCAACCGACTGTTTTTATGTTGGTGGATGGAGACATTTATTGATTGATTGAATACCTTTATTAGTCCCACGAGGGGAAATTTCACACACAGCAGCATAATACGAAGAGTAGAAAAAAAAAGAACAGAACAGATACACAACAAATTGAATTCTTGCACAACATGGACCACTTGGACATGATTGAAGTCCCAGAGATGATAATGAGGGGCTGCAACAACATTATATAACATATAACAATAATGTACAATAATCCCAGTATATTTCTAATTATTGCAATATGCCCCTGTGTAATGTTATGTTACATATTAAAGTTCTATCTATCTATCTATCTATCTATCTATCTATCTATCTATC